>JAVJIF010025770.1:0-56986 GCA_038442645.1 Agave tequilana | reverse complement strand
AAGAAAAAAAAAAGTGTACAATTTAAAACTCTTATTAAACAAACCACTTGCCTATGCTTTGGCAATTTAGAACAATTAGAAAACATTTAAAACTCTCCTAAAAGCGACTTAGGTAAGAATTTTTTTTAGAAAAAATAATAAAGTCTATTGTATAATCATCTCCTTTTTATAATATTAGTACAAGACATAAAGGAAAAGGACACCTTATTTTCAATTACATGGTTCTTTTTGTGGGACCCATCGCAGCTTGGTTGACAGTTTGTCATCCCTTTTCCTTTCACCGATAAAGAGAAGAAAGAAGGAGAGAAAATAGAAAAGAAAATACAAATCAAAGAAAAATTCTAATATGTCTTTCTCAATCTCTATCTTAACTTGACAGAGCCAAGGTTGAGTTCATTGAGTTCGACTGTCATGAGACTCCCATCAAGTTTTTTGGTTCTATGATCATAGCCTGACAAGAGGACGAAAATATTTTCATAGTCAAAGATGGATTCTTTTCAAATTAGTGGAGAGATCGCTTCAATTTGATTGGTTTTGACAAAGAGATGAATTTGATAGATTTGGAGGAAAGATGACATCAATTTCTTATAGAATTTGAATAGTATCAATTTCTTATAGAATTGATTGGGCCTAAATAATTCAATTTAGAATAGCGAATATTTTTGCTAAATTAACTCGAATTATCATTTTAGAGCTTTTTCTATCCATAATCCATGTTTTCTCTAGTCAGTTTCCTATTTTTTTTTTTTCCCATTTTTTAAAAAATTATTTCATTGGATTCAAGTAGCTGAAACAGAGAAGGAAAAAAGATTCAGACCTAGGGCCATGGAGAAAGAAAAAATTTTATCTTTTCATTATTGTAATCCTCCAAAGTTGCTAATTGCTTATCTATAGTCATAAATAAAGCAATGTATGAGCGGATATTGGCACCCACCAGTTTGATAAAGATGCCTACTAGATCAGTACACCCACAAAAATTGATAAACACACCCACCAAATTTTTAAATATACCCTTATTCTAAGTAAACTTATAAGTTTTTTCAGAATTTCAAATATACTATCATCTCCTTCATCAACAAACTCCTCCCTCTCTCATCTCTCCTCCCTCGAGGCCCTCGCACTCTCGTCCGCGGGCAATGCCTTAGGATCTCATTACGGCAACCTTGGTCGTCAGTTCGTCACCCTCCTTCTTCCCCTTCGCCAATAAAATAGAAGAAAGAAGAAAAGAAAATAGAAAAGAAAAATACAAATCAAAGAAAAATCTTAATCTTCTCTCTTTCTCAATCTCTATCTACCTCCTATATCTTAACTTGACATGTCCAAGATTGAGTCCATTGAGTTCAACACGGGCACTTGATGTCAACTGAGTTAGTTTATTGTTGTTTTATAGCTGATAACTCACATTTTAAGCATGAGACCATTTTTAGGACAAAATTAACCCCACCATCTATCGTTGGATCCCACCGCCGTTGCCATTGTCGGCGACCCGTCGCCATCTGTGTTCTCCATGTTTTCCAACCCTCTATATTTGATCACAAATCCAATTAATTTTGTAACTCAATTCCCACCATTAATTTCTCTCTTTCTCTTTCTTTTTGGCTAATTCAGTCTCTCATTCATTTATCTGAATATTTGAGTATTGAGTTAAATTTATTTCCTCTTGCAACAACATTGTTTATAGACTCACAATTCTTTTCTCAATCAAGCACAAGCTTTATAGATATTCTAAAAATTTGCAATTGTAGTTTGAAAGTAAGGGTCCTAACGGCGAAAACAGAGGTTAATTATGGTAGATGTTTCAATCATTGTTCCACCAAGACTTTTAGAATGTGGAGTTGGGCTAATCCAGAGTTTACAAAGTGATTTCTAGGAATGATTAGATCATGGTTCAAAACAAGGAAGAGATGTAGAATATGAAATTGGAGTTTAAGAACAACCTTGGAGGTCTATTAGAGGAGAATATTTTGTTAATGGAAGAATTGATGCATCTACCAAGGGAAAAAAAGTTTGATAGAAGAAGAGAACACGTTGTTGAGATGACGAAAATTCAAATATAAGTTTGACATAGATAGTTATGGTGGAAAAGCTCGTATCAATTATGTAGAGGTGCGAACTCGAACTCTGACTCTCCGTGTTGTGATATTATCTCTTTTGTATGAATTATACTAAAATAATAAATGGGTGAGTTTCAATGTTTGAAATAGCGCATATTAATATTGTTTGGACGTTGCCAATATGATGTAATTTATTTAAATTGTGTGCCCCTAATTTTTTGAAATGGTGTGTATCACAATACCCATGTAATGTAATGTAATCTCTTGAGCATGTATTACATACATACAGCCTGATAACATAATATAACATAATATTTGTTCATATAAATTCCTTGATATAAAATATTCTAAAAAGTTTGATATATTATATCTGTATACACACAAATATTGAACTAGAAAAATCTATATAACAATTTATAAATATATAAAGCACTCAAAGAATGGTGAAAAATCTGTTTTCAATGATTGGATTCATCATCTCATACATTTGTACAACTCTAATTCTCCTAAAACAAGGAAGAGATGTAGAATATGAAGTTGGAGTTTAAGAACAATCTTGGAGGTCTATTAGAGGAGAATACTTTACTAATGGAAGAATTGATGCATTAGGGCGTTACAACGGGTACGGAACGCTACTGCAAACGTACATACGAAGGGTGAAAATACCGTCATATATGTATGCTAAGCATCAGTACAGTACATGAGTCAGAGTATGAGAGTATGTGATAATTTACATTCCAATAAAAAATATAAGTACATAGTTATCACAGAGTATGACATAATATTATAAGAGTATTACATCATCAAGAGGCACAAAAGTATGACAACGTATATAAAAAGACTAAAAGATGCTCACGAGTTGCAAAAAGAAAATCTCACAAGCCGATCAAGAAATGGTAAGTCGGGAAAAGATCTAATGGTGGTCCGCTTAATCTTCAAAGAAAGCATGGTCTTCCATGGAGGGGTCCACTTCGGTCCAAACTTCGGGATCTAAACATGCAGGTCCAGAGATATAAGAAAGCAACCCAATGAGTAAGTAAAATGAAGCTAAGTGGCGTGCACATGCAATCACACATTTATTGGAAAGTGTGTTGTGAGCATAAGACACACGACACAAAATAATTACAATAAACAGTATAAGATGACATCAACATCAAATCAAATTCCAGTGAGTGAAATTAAGTCATATCTTATTATTATTAGGACTCATCCGACTTGTATGTCTTGGTAATGTTCAGTGTCCTAGTATACATACATCCACATATGAGTAAGATGAGTTTAGCTATTGAAAAGTGATGGGGGATCAACGAATTATGTTTATAGTGGGTCTCATACATATCCGAAACAACGGCCTCAGGACTATTCGATACTTAGTCGGAACCCGCCGCTAAGCAGTAAGGATCTTATATGTATGCACTGGAAGGAATGAAATTTAGAGTAAGGGTGCTAGTACACCCCACCGGAACACCTGGTGACCCTCGTGTAGAACCAAAGTTTAAGTTACATAACATTTGACCATTATAAACACATACATAATGATTCCATCAGTTTCCCCCATTCTAGTGTAAGTTCTCCAATTATTATAAGTTATGTCCATAATGATCGATTTACGGGAATTAACGTAAATATAATAACATAAGGAATATATATGATATAGGAATACATGATTCTCTAGGTGAATAACATAATAATAGTGTCAAGTCCCCGTAAAGGTGATAATCATGTGTTAGGTGATTAGTCGATCATGTAACATGTACAGGAAAATAGTACAAGTAAATATTTCAAACTTTTCAAAACCAACATAACAATAATAATTAATTATACTATTAAATATTCATGCTGGGCTAATTAAGCTAGAGCAAAGTTAGGCCATGCCAGTATAAAGCTAGGCCATGCCAGTATAACACTCGGCACGGCGAAGCTTGGCTCCTGACGAAGCTAGCGTGCAACTATAGATGCTAATGTGCTCGGCGAGGCTAACGCTCGCGGCAAGGCAAGCGTATAAACACCTTGCTAACGCACGTGGTGAAGTCCCGCTCGCGGCGAAGCTAGCGTATGAACGCTTTTGCTAGCACGCATGGCGAAGCCGCACTCGCGGCAAAGCTAAATGCACGCATCAACGCAAGCATACGAACGTTTTTGCTAACGCATGCGGCGAAGCTACGGTCAGGCGAATTTAGCGGTAAAGCGTTGAGCGCTAAGCTTGCCTACTCGACAGAGCGAGTAAAATGCGAAGGTTAAGCCGAAGGCCGGAGAAAAGTCTGAAGACTAAACAAGTGAAGGCACTCGCTTATACAAATATTTGCATTCGGCCACATAATTACAACTTTCAACCCATAATTACAACTTTCACCCACACAATTACAAACATTCGCATAAACCAATACAAGTTCTCTCATACACAAATTACGGGTACTCGCCTAAGGTTGTGGAATCCGATAGAGCTAATGTGCAAATCGCATGAAGGAAGAGATATGTAGGAGCGAGAAAGAGGAGAGAGAAAGAGCGGAGAGAGAAAGAGAGGAGAGAGAGATGCATGGCTAGGGGTGGTCGGGGATGGTTACAGCCAAGGGGGAGAGGGGGTGGCCAAGGGTTGTGGTGATGGAGGTGACTTGATCGTGATGTGGTAGAGAAGGTGGTGTGGGTGGTGGTGGTGACGTGGAGTGGTGGTGAAGATTGTGATATTGATGGTGGAGTGGTGATGGTTGGAGGTGGGTGGTGTTTGGAGGTGAAGTGGAGGAGGAGATGGCTGAAGTGGTGGTGGAGTATTGGTTTGGCCGAGTAGAGAATGAGAGGGAGAAAGGAGGTCAGGTGAAGGGTGGCGGCCGAGAAAAGGGAGAGAGGGGGAGGGGGAGAGAAAGAGGAGAGCAAGAGAGAGGGGGAGGAAGGGGGAGAGAGAGGGGGAGCGTGGAGGGAAGAAATGAGATGAGAGAGAGCATTATACAGGGAGATAAAGAAGTATGTAGAAGAGAAAAAAAAGATAGGAGAAAAGAAAAGAAGAGAAAAAGAAAAAGAAAAGAAGGGAGGAAAAAGAAAAGAAAAGACAAAGAAAGAAAGAAGAAAGGAAAAGAAAAGGAGGCAAAGGAAAAGAAAAAGAATAAGGAGGAAAATATTTGGCCGGGCTCAAGGTCTAGGTTTGGACCAAGTTCATAGAATATAAGCTAAATACCAACTAATAAATGAATAAAATGAAAATATACCAGCGAAAAATCGGGACACGTATAAAGGTATGTATTCTGGGAATAGGGTGTTACATATATGGACTCATATATCAACTCTCATACATGTACTATGAAATTTTTTTTGTATAAGATTGTTACTTAATGCATTTTTACAGTGTTCTTGTTGTATTTCTGTAACTGTACAGGTCTACAGAAGGCTTGATGTGTACAGTGATACCCCCACTTCACGTGGACATATCGTCGACCATGACAGGCACCGCTTCCAAGTATTTTGGAAAGCAGAGCGTGACAACTCAAGCACAAGCCACATGTGATGTGAACAAGAAAGATATTAAATAATAATTTAGAAGCGCTCTCTATTTTAGGCTGAGAATGAGATAAAGACACACTTTATAGTTTGTGAACATGTGATATGTGAAATCACCTAGAGGGGGTGAATAGGTGATTACTATACTAAGTGGCAAATAATGCGGATTAAAAACTAATTAACAATAAATAACAATAATATTAAGACTTGCAAGGGAGTAGACAAATAATAGCAAGTAAAGGAGAGAGTAGAGTTTAGAGATAAGTGGATAATCGCAAACACGAGAATATGTTTCGAGGTTCGAGCCATTGCTCTACGTCCTCGCCTTCAACACGATGAAAGATTTCCATTATGCTTGATCCCACCGGATCGTCAATACAAGTTCTCACTAGAACTCTTCGGACACACTTGTCCTCTCTCACGGTGCCGCAACACCACTTAGAGCTCACTAGCTCACTTGAGGCCGCAACCTCTACAACTTCTCAAAATGGTGATCAACTCTTGACTACAAACTAAGCTCACTTGCACAATCCTACAACCAAGATGAGGAGGTGAAACTTTAGGGATTGTGTAGTGCTAAAACCAAGTAGAGAAGAGGAGAATGCTTCAAGCTAAAACACTCAAGGATTGGAAATATATGGCTCAATAAAAATCTTTTGCTAAAAGGCTAAACTTTTGAAAAACTTTGATTTTAAACTTGTAAATCTTGTATTTGAGTTGTATAACACTCCCACTATTTATAGGGGATGAAAACTGGGTTTGAAAAGCCAATAGATTCGTTGGGAGAAGCTCCAACAAAAGACAAAATAGAATATAGCCGTTGGCAGCCTGTCAGCAGACTTTGTCTGCTGTCGGTCGACCGGGCCGGTCGACCGCCAACGATCGGATTTCCGACCATTGGGAAAGCGGTCGATCGGCCCGGTCGACCGCCAACGGTCGGATTTCCTACCGACCGTTGGGAAAGCGGTCGACCGGACGGTCGACCGGAGTTCCCAAACAGAGAGTGAACACCCTCTGTCTGTCAACCGTACCGGTCGACCGGAACAAACAAAGAGCTCTGCTCTTTCTTCCGGTCGACTAGGACGGTCGACCGATGTGTACACATGCACATTGGTGTATGTCGGTCGCGGTCGACCAGACAAGGACAAAATAACAGTTTTGGAAAACTTTTGAAGTCTTTATTTTTTTCGATAAATTTTCTTTAGACGGGTAGATACAAAATAAATTTATAGGGCTTGGAAAGACCAGAGTGTGATCATAAATCAACACTAATAAAATTTGAACTATATTTTAATAAAAATTCTTTTTCTAAACTAAAAACCGTTTTTCTAAAACTTATTTTTCCAAAAATCGATTTTTTTTCCAAAACTTCGTTTTTCTAAAACTTGATAAGAAATTTTGTAATAAAATTTTGTTTGAAAGCATGAAGCAACATCAAATGTGTGTGTGTGGCAATCCCAAGGTTATCAACCTCTATCATCTCGGTTTTGACAATTAGACTATAAATCCTAACTAAAATGAAAATCGCAAAGATACAAATTTTGTAATATAGTCTTCTCAACTTGTTTGATCCTGGAGCTCTTCTAGTGTACTAGGCTCTGGGATCTAAATTTTCGCGGCTTCTAAATGTGTGAGTCTTGTGTTGGAGCCGTCAATCAACCTATGGTTTTACCTGAAACTCATTTAAACAATCTTGTTAATATCTAACTACATATGGTTTGTTATCATCAAAACTTGGGGCTAATGGCCTTTGGGCCAACAATATGTGTGTGACTGAAAAATTGGCGAACACTTCAGCCGGTAGGATGGTAGGAAGAGAGCTGGTAGGATAGTATAAATAGAGCTGGTAGGATAGTAGGAAGAAGGCTGGTAGGGTTGGGATTCTACCAGTGAATATACAAAAAGATAGAAAGTTGATTTTTGAATTCCTACTTGTGTCATACTTGGAGATAATTAAATTACTGATTGATTACTTACAGAATTCTTATTGATTGTGAAAGTTGCAGCTCGAATCTTCTTTTGCTCCAAATAGCTCTTATATAGCTTGAACTTATTTTGTTGTGGAGCTTAATTTCTTTTGCTCCAAGTGGCTCTTATAGCTTGATTTGAACTAAATGTTGCTTGTAATTTTGAAGCTTGATATCCTTCCGTCCTCCATCTTGATGTAACAGTTTTCCTTGATGATTGACAGAGAAAATGATAGTAGAAAGTAAAAGTTAAGGTTAAGAGATTTCTGTATTTTCTCGCAATTAATCTGCTGTAGCAAGAGCTAATCGATCCACAGGTAGAGATGCAATACTAGTTTTCGGTACGTTCTCTCTGTGTAAAACATAGAAAGAAAAGATGATGATTATAAAAGAGTTGATTTAAATAGAAAGAGGGATCATAGCCAACTAATCATTTACCACAACCAAGCACTAGTCTATTAAGAATAAATATCATAGTGAACTTATAAAGATTAACCCTAGAGTGTTACTTCAAACTCAAATAAGAAAAGTAAGATAGAAATAAGCCCTAATTAAAGTACACTAAATAAAATTAAACATTAGTTTATCAAAGTCTCAAAGTATAGCATAAGGAAAGTTATTTTAGACTTAACATTAAGCTATCAAAGTATCTAAGTATAAACTTAAATAAGTGTTAAATAGTATACCTTAAAACTAGTTTAACTTGATTTATCACTAATCTTCAAGAATTATTAACTAATCGTAAGTTTCAAATAGGCATAGAGTTCAATCAATTTATCTTATAGAAGTAGGCTTTAGTTGGTGGAGAGATTAGCAAGTTACGAGAGAATTAGTTACTCATATTCATGGTGGAATTAAGCATGGTATTTAAAAGTTGCATAAAAGAAATTAAACTAAAATTGAAGAACATAAATAAAATAGTAAAAGGAGATATGAAAGAAAATAAGAATCTTTATTGGATTTGTCACCAATTCAGTACAAAAGCCTTCTCTTCTTCGTAAATCTTCTTCAAAGTAAGAAAACTAGAAATTCAATGAAAATTCGGAAAGAAAAAATCATGTAAAGAAAAACCTAAACTTGATTCTCTAAGATGCCTCTCCTCAGTTGCTCTACAAGGCTATTTATAGGGGATCCCAGTAGTAGCGTCTCTATAGAACACTTCCCCCCAAACCGATACAGCCAGCCTTCTGGATTGCGGCGTTTCCGTGACAATTTAGGGAAAAACGCGGCACTTTTGATGGGTCAGGGCACGCGCTTTGGCATGTGGCTTCATCTCGTCCATCCATCTGAAGATCTATCCTTAGAATTCTCGTTTGTATTTTGGAATTTAAAATAACTTTATTTCTTGAATAACTTAGAAAACAAGTTATCTATAAATCTGAAATTTAAACTTGAATTTTCTCCTTTATCTTTGACATGGTGATCAAGCAACTTAATTTAAATTGATTTTCTCCTTTATCTCTAATTTAGCATAGGATAATTTCTGAATTAGTTTCTGCTTGATGAGCTCTTGGGCTTCTCTTTAAACTTGTGGGCTTCTTTTGAGCTCTTTTCTTTTCTCTTTTTAATTATAAAAGCCTACACATTAATAAACAATAAAATGATTAAATAGCAGTGCTTTATAAAAATAAACATGAAAATGTGACTAAAAATATGCAGTTTTGATGAACAACCACTTGATCCATCCAACCTCCAATAATATGTCATATCCTGTAATAAGACAAAAACTGCTCTCACAACATATTAGTAGCTTAATTTATAATTAATATATCATCAAAATTCTTTGAATTACAATTTGAATTTATTGAAAAGAAGTAAAAGAACACAATACTGATGCAGAGGAATCTGTATCAAATCCTCTTCCAAGTAGATCAAAATTCTTTCCATGTCATCCATTCAATCTTGTTGTAGAGATTGTGGTTGCAAGCAGATCAAATTTCAGCCCAAAGAAAAAAAATCTACAACACAATTTAATACGAACCCACCATGCATTTATGTATTAAGTTACATGAGTTAATAACAACAAAATTAACCTTTAAAGCACAGTTACATGAGTTAATAACAACAAAATTAGCTACTAAACAATAATTTGACAGAGAGCATGTATGTATAAAGTCTATGTGACTTGAACAGATTGCATCACTATTGAAGAATAAATTAAACTAAGCATTCTATCTCAAAACAAAACATAAAACAAGAAAATTGGTCAATTGTCATAACCTAAACAAATTAATTAGCAACATAATTAGACAACAACATCATCCCCACAAGCTAAACAACTAGATTATATTCCAATCAATAGGTTTTCCCCAAATTTAAGGAACCCCCTTTCATTAAAAAAAAATAATATAATCGACAACCCAAGAAACCCTAAGTCCCACATGTCAACCTGAATCAAATTACAAATGAAATACTTAAAAAAATTAACCTAATCAGTTCAATTTCAAAATCATATGTGAGAATAAAAGAAATTCTTTAAAAATTAACCTTAAATTAGTTCAATTTCAAAATCAGATTTGAGAGGGAAAGAAACTCAAGAAGAAAAAAAATAAAATCTAACCTTCACCTTCGTGGATCATATATACTGCAAATCTCATCGACAGAGCCCGAATGAACACTAGATCTCGTCATCGTCACCCCTACACCAATATCTCATCTTCTCCCCAATTGGCACTCCGATATCGTGGTGGATTTGACAAGAATTTGAGTTCAAGAGAAGATAGATAATGTAATTTACCCATATTAATATAGTTCTTTATCCTTCAATTAGAGCAAATTTGATGATGTTTTAGGTTTACATAAACTGAATGATCAAAATGCAGATGGGAAGATCTAAAACCAATTTCAATCCACCTTGTTGGGGCCTTTACATCAAACGATGCATGAGGATAGTATTGAGTTATTACCAATAAATACTGATCTTTTGTAGGGTCTAGCTTTAACATTGCTTTTAACTTTTATTCTTTAATCTAGTTTCAACAAGTCCAATATTCTGCCTTATACTTGAACAGTCCTCACACTTACATGTAATTTCTTTGTTAGTGTCTGTCTTAGATCCTCTTTGTAACAAACAAATTGTATTCTCTCTTTGTTTAATATGTTTTTTTGAAATTTGTATTTTGTGTCGCATTAGATTCAATCTATGTGTTTGTTGATTCGTAGGCTCGCTCTTGAGTGTGGGCACCCATCACCGAGCATCTTTAGATGCACATCCTGTTGAATATGTAATACAATGGGGTTCATCATAATTGAGTGATTAATTAACTAATTAAGAATCAAATGCATAACACACTCGCTTTTACATACAATAACATATGTTCGTTCATTTAAAAACTCAATAAGAAATACAATTGAATCAAATATGAAAATGTTTGACATGCTTTCACAAACTCATATACGAGATTTCACCATTCGGATATTCTTACAATTAGATTGATGCATGAGAAAATAAAGGCATGTTTGGTTGTTGTAAGTGGTCGGAAGTCGTGAGTTGTAAGTGGTAAACTTTTTTGCAGTTGTAAGTGAGTTTTACGTAAGTAAGTTTACGGTGCTTGGTTGGTAATGTGAAATTATAAGTGAAAAAATATATTGTGTTTTTATGGTGTTTGATTGGTAATGTGTAAGCCGTAAGTAGAAAAGTTACCACAAAATTAACTATTTGGTGATTTAAAATTTTTTAAATATTAAAAACAGTAAAATAATAAAAAACATAAATAATAAAAAATTAAATATTTAAAATAAATAATAAAAATACTAAATATTAAATATATTAAATATTTAAAATAAATAAAAAATTGTAAAAATAAAGAATTATATATAAAATTTTAGATACTAAAATATTAACATTATAAAATAATAAAAAATATTAGATTACTAAAATATTAATAGTAATCTAATATTAATTATTAAAAAGAAAAATTTTGCTACAGCCGCCTACTTTCCTTCATAATTAGGAAAAAAACTCATCCCATTATTTTTATTCGTTACAGCTCATCCGCGTCAGTATAAATTGATTACTCCCAACCAGTATTTCTTTATATATTTTAATTTCCTCTTTTACCCTTTCTCATTGCTTCCCATGTTCTCCCCTTCAACCCTGATCCCAACGCAGAGTAATTTGTGGATCAACATGTTTATATTTATGATCAATATTTTGCATATCTCGTTTGTTCTCCTCGCGATGAGTTTTGTTTGTGTTTGTGATCGATGTGATCTTAGATTTGAAAAGCATTGGGCATTATTCGATATCAATGATAAGGGTCTGTTGATGATGACGAAGCGGATATGAGGATTGTGACTCATGATCGCAGTCCTCTGTGAGGACTGCGCTCAGAGGATGCAACTATGATCGCAGTCTTTTATTAGAAAAGTGCTTCTATCGTCATACTCCTTTTATTAATTGAAAATTAGTATTTTTTGCAAGGACTGTGATCATCATCGCAGTTCAAATTCAGGTTGAGAAATTCTATTTATGTGAGGACTACCTGTTGGCCCAGAGGCCTTCCACTCTAGTTTTGATGATGATTAATTCATATAGTTATGTTTACTAATAATCTTGTGATGTTTAGTTTCAGATCTTTTATCAAGATATTAGTTGGTGATTAGCTTCAACAAGATGGTTTGAAAACTTTCACGTGGTGATTCCAGAGCCCGAGCATCAAGATCATATATAGCACTCGTTGGAGTCAAGCTCGGTGGATCACATTTTGGATCGAGTCGACTTGAAGACGGAGTTCCTCAAGAAGACATCGGTACCATAGTTTCTAGTTTGTGTTAGATCCATGTGTAAAGATTAGATAGTGTGAGATGCTCAAGTTCACAATACACACGTTTTATGTTTTGGATTCGGTATTTCGATTTTTGGTTTAACCGATATTTATTTCATGAAAAGTTAGATCAAAACAAGTTTAAATGGTTTATGTATAGTAGATCCATTCTATATACATGCTTGCTTAACTTTCTAGACAAACTTATTTTGATATGCCTATTCATGAGGTTTGGCGTTTTGGTATTTTTAACAAACATATTTTTGGAATTAAAGTCAAAAACAATGATATATATATGTTTCATGTATATTGGACTTATGTCCATATGCAACATGCTTCAAAGTGTTTAAATATCATGTTTTGTATTTGAATGAGTTTTGGAGAAAACGAATTTTCTTTTGAAAAATTCAAGTTTGGAAAAATACAGGTTTTGGTTTTCGGCAATATTTCCTTAACACAAAATAGTTCAAAATGTTTGAAATTTGTGTTGAAATTTTTAACACAAGTTTGTATTTCAAGGTATAATGATAAAACTATTTTTGTGGAATTTTAGATATTTTATGGGATTTATTAGAATATTTTTAACCTAAGTTTTCTGACCCAGAACCCAGCCTGCCAGGCTCTGGCGGTCGACCGGACCCAGAGTCGGTCGACCGGACCGGTTGACCGACGTGCACCAAACGTGCACGCTTGGTTTGCCACTTGGGCCGATCGACCGAGCGGTCGACCGACTGCAAGCACCCAACTCTCGGGTTGGGGCGGTCGACCGACCGGTCGACCGTTAGGCAAGGGCGGTCGACCGAGCGGTCGACCGGTCAGAGAGCATTTGCTCTCTGGATTGGGACGGTCGACCGGGCGGTCGACCGCTGGCTTCCAACGGTCAAATTTTTGACCGTTGGCGGTCGATCGCCCGGTCGATCGCCAGCCGCCAAGAGCAGAAATCTGCTCTAACGGCTAGTTTTTGGATTGGGGTGTATATATACCCCATTGTTTGAGTTTTTGGCAAAGTTTTTAAGAGCAAATTTTCAGAGTTTCTCCAGTGTTTTAAACAAGTTTTCAAAAGTGTTTTAGTGCCAAAAAGATCCATCTTATTTGTTTAAAGTGTTTTGTTTATTTCAAAGAAAATAGGTTTTTGGGAATTAGTTTCTTGATCTAAAAATCTATATCTATTTGGTATTTTCCCAAGAGATTTTCTTTGATTAAAACACTTGTTTTCCACTTAAGCTATATCATCTATCCTATTCTATAGGATCTTTATTTGTGGGAAAATTTGGTTTGTGGTCTTTGTAACCACCTTGTTGCAAACCCTTTGCTTTGTGATATCCCTCTTTGGTAGAGGTTGATTTGGGTTGTGGTTGACTCCCTCTTTGGTAGAGGTTGAGGTTGTGGTTTACTCCCTCTTGGCGAGGTGGAGTTGGTTGGTGCTTGTATCCCTCTTGGTGAGGTGGATTTGGTTGTATTGGTGGAGTTTGGTACTCCGGTCTTCGGTAGACCATTTGTATTGCCTCGGTGGAGGTTGTATTGGTTGAGAGAGGAGTTCGGTACTCCTAGTGGATTGGAAATCCTTCTCGGTGAAGGCGGGGACGTAGAGCTCGGTGCTCGAACCTCGAAACACATCTTGTTGTTTGCGTTTGATCGATTGACTCTTTACTCTCTCTACCTTTGTGTATTGCATCATTCATATTGCCATATCATTTATATGCTTGTGTTGTGCCTTGATTGATTCATATTTCCTATATCTATATGCTTGGTTGTGTTTGCTTGGGTGCCTCACTTGTGCTTAACCACGAGAGCTTCATATAGCGCCTCAACTCTTATTCAAAGGAATCAAGAGGAGTTAGTCCAGAGCCCTTCACGGGGAATTCGGCTACACTCATTGGTTGCACTAAGTGTTGTTGCAAATTAGTTTTAAATTCCGCATTTATTATTTAGATTAGCATTATCACCTATTCACCCCCCTCTAGGTGATTTCACTACCATCATGGTAGTAATCCTAATAAAGACTCAAAACTAGGCATTTTTGTGAGGGCTGCGATTAAAGAGGAGTGCGATCATGATACTATAAAGACTCGAAAACATGGCATTTTTCTGAAGACTGCGATCATGGTTGCATTCCTGATAAAGAGGAGTGCGAGGTGAATAAACACTCAGAAACATGACATTTTTGTAAGGACTGCTATCATGGTTGCAGTCCTAATAAAAACTCAAAAATATGACATTTTTTGTAAGGACTGCGATGGTCAATGATCGCAGTCCTCTATATAACTGCAGTCCGTCTTTTCGTAGTGCAGGCAGGGCACCCATCACCGAGCATCTTTAGATGCACATCCTGTTGAATATGTAATACAATGGGGTTCATCATAATTGAGTGATTAATTAACTAATTAAGAATCAAACGCATAACACTCTCGCTTTTAGATACAATAACATATGTTCGTTCATTTAAAAACTCAATAAGAAATACAATTGAATCAAATATGAAAATGTTTGACATGCTTTCGCAAAATCATATACGAGATTTCACCATTCCGATATTCTTACAATTAGATTGATGCATAAGAAAATAAAGGCATGTTTGTTGTAAGTGGTCGTAAGTCGTGAGTTGTAAGTGGCAAACTTTTTTGCAGTTGTAAGTGAGTTTTACGCAAGTAAGTTTTACGGTGCTTGGTTGGTAATGTGAAATTGTATGTGAAAAAATATAGTGTTTTACGGTGTTTGATTGGTAATGTGTAAGCCGTAAGTAGAAAAGTTTACCACAAAATTAACTATTTGGTGATTTAAGAATTTTAAATATTAAAAATAGTAAAATAATAAAAAAACATAAATATTAAAACATTAAATATGTAAAATAAATAATAAAAAATAATAAATATTAAAAATATTAAATATTTAAAATAAATAATAAAAATAATAAATATTAAAAATACTAAAATATTTAACATTATAAAATAATAAAAAATTTTAGATTACTAAAATATTAATAGTAATCTAATATTAATTATTAAAAAGAAAATTTTTGTTACAACCACCTACTTTCCTTCATAATTAGGAAAAAACCCATCCCACTATTTTTATTCGTTACAGCCTCATCCGTAAATTGATTACTCCCAACCACTATTTTTTTATATATTTTCATTTCCTCTTTCTCATTGCTCCCGACGTTCTCCCCTCAACCCTGACCTCGACGCAGAATAATTTGCAGATCGACCTGTTTGTATATGTCATCGACGTTTTACAGATCTCGTTTGTTCTGCTCGTGATGAGTTTTGTTTGTGTTTGTGACCAATGTGATTTTATATCTGAAAAGCATTGGGCATCATTCGATGTCGTTGATAAGGGTCTGCTAATGATGGCGAAGTGGATATGAGGATTGCGACTCATGATCGGAGTCCTCTGTGAGGACTGCGATCAGAGGATGCAACTATGATCACAGTCCTTTATTAGAGAGTGCTTCTATGGTCATACTCCTTTTATTAATTGAACATTAGGATTTTTTACAAGGACTGTGATCATCATCGCAGTTCTAATTCAAGTCGAGAAATTCTATTTATGTGAGGACTACCATCATGGTAACAATCCTAATAAAGACTCAAAAACTAGGCATTTTTGTGAGGACTGCGATTAAAGAGGACCGAGATCATGATTGCAGTCCTATAAAGACATAGAAACATGACACATTTTTAAAGACTGTGACTGCGAGGTGAATAAAGACTCAAAAACATGGTATTTTTAAAAATTCTGCGATCATGGTTGCAGTCCTAATAAAACTCAAAAATATAACAATTTTTGTGAGGATTGCAGTCCATCACAGTCCTTTATATACCTGAAGTCCGTATTTTCGTAGCGGTCCGATTTTTTTAAACGATTACTGTAGGGCACTTACGTCTTTCATCGCTGAAAAGGACTTATGCCCTTGATACATGGGTGCACCTGATTGGTTTAAAAAAAAATAATTGTAGGGAATTAAATTATGAAGCTATATTTTTTTTCCTAATTATGGTTTAACATAGGAAATCCCCCTTTTAAAAATAAGGAATATTGCAATCTAATATTAAATATTATTAAATTAAATTATAAAAATATTAGATTCCAAAATTTAAAAAACAATTTAATAAAAATATTAAATATATTAAATATTACTAATTTAGTAATAAAAAATTCTAATAACAAAAATTATTAGAATAATTAATAAAAAACTATAATCTAATAATTAAAAAAATTCTCATAATTTAAAAAAAATAATCTAATTACAATTAACTGTCTGCAATATAGATTTGCATGACCACAAAATTAACTATTTGTTTGCAAGTAAATTCTAAGTTAAATTTACATAACCACAAAATTAACTGTTTAGGTTACAAATGAGTTACAAGTATAATTTATGACTTACGGTCCCAAACAAACACCGTAAGTCATTTTACTGAAATTACATTTTATCACTACCACTTACGCGCCAATTACGGGAAACAAACATGCCCTAAGATGCTTCGGCATTACAAAGCAAATCAACTGACAAAGAACCATCAATTGTCAAGCATTAGGTAAAGAGCCATACATGCACAAAGATCTCTCAAACATGGGCATGTTCGTAAGATATGTTCGTAAGATGAGTCCGCACAAAGATGTATTAACAAAAAAAAAAAAAAAATCCAATTCTAAGGTAATAAAGCAAATTCTTGACAACTCCTCTATACACAGAAAAAATTATGGTCCTTTACAAGAAAGTTCTGTATTTTAGTATGATACTATCATATAATTACCACAGGAAAAAAAAAGGCCTCAGTACACCATATAACTAGGGTGTTTCTACGTGATTTCTGATGTCAAATGCACGCTTCAGATTTGGTTATCAGTCTGCACTAATCTCCAGGCTGGGTCGAAAATGCATATTTCCTTCTCACGGGCACAGCAGATATCCAAGTGACGCACCGATAAGTGCCATGAAAAGTACAAACAAGAAGGGGAAGCCCACTTGAACCCTGGAAGCACATCTCCTTTTCAACAGACCCTGAAACCAGAAGACCAAAATCTTACACTTTGACGGGAGTCGAAAAATAGCCTACCAACAAACACTACGCGCAAGCTCAATTGTCAATCACTCACCAATTCCTGCTGCAGCTTATCTCTCTCTTGAATAGCAAAGCTCTTCTCTTCCCTCAGTGTCCCAATAGTCTTATCAGCCTGCAGAAAATTCAACTTCTGTCACATATATAAATATTATATAGTTCTGAAATATTCTTCCTTCATAGAAAAAAGAGAGGAGGAGCTCAGAGGTCATGGATTTGAAGGAAAAAAACAAAAATCATTTTCACTTTTTAAAAAAATGTCAATTACATTCTACAATAGAGAACTACAAGTTGGAACAGATTTCATAGCGAGGGGCTTAGTGACATAAAATCCTTTAGCTTAATACACAACACAAACACAGTAACAACAAGAAGAACCACCCAGGTAGTATATTACGTGATAAGTTAGAAGATGACTGACCTCATTTAATTTTGATTCAAGGTTGCTGATCTTCAATTTTAAATCCTCAACTTCCTTCACCTGGAGAATATATATATAAAAATTAAATATCTGTATCTAAAGAACAATCCTAAAAGCAAGCTGCATTTACAATTACGTTCAAAAGGTATGTATATGTATGTATGTATGTATGTATGTATGTATATGAGATGCCGATAGATCCATCAGACAGGAATCACTCGCCAGTTTCTAACACAATCTCAAGGGGCCCATAGGCCCCAGTGAGTTTATCTTCAAATGTCAAAAAGATGATCACATGCAAAAAGGCAAGAAGGTGCAAAAATATGGTACTAATGTGCAGAAAATAATGTTGTATTCCATGCATGAAATGAAACTCTTACATGAGATAGGGGAAGATTCTCAACTCCACTGAATGGTGCTTGATCTTTTGAAATAGGAGTCTCTTTCACAAGAGGAGCAGCTTCATTGATTGGTTCCTGCTTCGATGCTCCATTAATTGGTAGCAATACTGGAGAATGAGGTGGACTAAGAAGGACCACTCTCAATTTGTTTTCTTCAATATATCCGCCATTTTCTTTTGAGAACTATCAAACAGAAAAACGTTAGGATCCAACATGGAATAAAACAATTCAAAGTTAACCTAATGTACTTACCAAGGCAGGTCCAATGTCCTCATCTGCGCTCCCATATGGAGCAACTGTGCTTTGAACTAGGAACTTATCTTTCAATTGCATATCTTGTGGAGCTGTCTTTTGAGCTTGCATAGTGACTGGATATATAAAAAATAAAAGCATAAGATATAAAGCGAAACAAAATGGGAAGTTAATGCTTGTTACATCCAGGTGCAGAATGAAACGTTAATGCTCAGCATCCCAAGGGAGAACATAAACATTATAATGAGAAAACTGCTAGACTTATTTGGATTAGGGTCTAAACTAATTTGGGCCTACACAAGTCTAATTGGATTTATACACCCGTCTCTATAAGCCTATGTTGTTAGACCCTATAAAGAATTGATCAAGCCTAATGATACGGGTCTAGACACGTTTCAACTACACTTAGCCATGAGTGTATTTAAATTAAGATGTGGGACTCATCTACACTTGCGGAACTCGTATTATCAATAAAGGGTCTAGATGTATGATGAGTTGGAACTAAAATTCATTGATGCTATATATATCATGGGTAGGATTCCTCTCCACCACCATCTACTATAACATAATATCTCTCTTGGAGGCCTCTCGTCTCATTAAAGGATCAAAAAGAGAACTTGGTGGATAAAGAGAAGAATCCCCTCCCTCAACTCTGGCGTCCTCGAGATCGTACAACCTTTGACATCCCTTTCATGATGAAATCAGGTATGCCTAAACCCTCCTTCCCTTTGATCTTGATAAAGAAGCTATTGTATGTATGAGATCTTATTTAAAATAATTATTAGATCCAACAATTAGTATCAGAGCCTCCTCTTTATCAGATCATCAGGATCTGTAGAAATTTTTTTGATTTCGATCTATTAAAATTATTAATCTCTTTATTTAATTCAATACAAAAAATTTTCTCTCAAATAATTGAATTATATCAGAGATGGTTGAATTGAATTATGTATATATTTTCTGAGAATCTTTCTGTGCGTTATTTAATTTTAAAAAAATTTATCTTTGTGGCATGCAAGCCCTTGTTGGCGGCCTGAAGAGGATTTAAAAAAAAATAATCTAAAGGTGCATGCATGAAATGCATGCAAAGATGCTTTGCATGCATGCTGCATGCCTGCGTGCGGTAGTCTCTAGCCACCATGGGCCGGCGGCGACGGCTACAACGGCAAAACATAAAAAAGAAAATTGTTTTTAAGTTTTCCTAATTAAGCGAGATTATGAGATTAATTATGAGCAGGAAATTTAGAGATAGAATTTTTAATATAATAAAGAAACCTACTCCTAATTAATCTCATATTAAATTTAATGGATTGTTGAGATTGACTGGGTTTTAAAGTTGAGATAGAATTCTAGCCTATTAAGAAAATTTTGTGATAGAATTCTAATCAAATAAAAAAAAAAAAAACCTAATCTCAAATAATCTCACATTAAGTTAATCAGATTTTATTTTATTTATTAAACACGACCAATTAAGAAAACCTATAACTTAACCATTGCAGGTCGGGTCTGATCCAGACCCGATAAGCACTGCATACCTGTTTTGCTAATAGAAACTTTAATTAGCTGTTATAGGCTCATCTGACCTCTATTTTGAGCGTGTAAATAGCCGTTTCGAAGCTCTTGACGAGCACTATAGTATTATAGGCACTATACATGACAAAATAATAGTTAGTTGACATAAAGAAGACTTGAAGTGTTTGTTACCATGTTTATGTATACCCTTATATGCTTCCGCTTCATCAATATTTATCATATTGCTCATATTATTCTAACATAATGAATATTGATGTTTACAACAGTAGATAACACACAGATAAAGATATATACATGTTAAAGTTAAAAAATTTATAAAAGAGCTTATTTAATTGCGTATGTAATTCATGTGGACAACAGCCGGCCTAAAGAAAAACTATTATTTGACCGAATTATGTCCGGCATCGAATACTTGATGTGGGTAATGAAAGTGAGAGAACCTTGGTGTGTAGTAATCGGCCCAAAGGAAGATCGCCACACTATAAGCCCATATTGCATTACCCTCATCAACTAGTCTGATGTGGAACAAGAATCAAGATGCATAAATTTGTGTGGCCCATGTGTGCGGCAATCGGCACAAAAGAAAGTTGTCATTATGACCGGATCATTACATATATTATATGATCGATATAGATAACTTAAACTTTGGGACCAATCCTATACAGGGACAGTCTGCCTAAAAGAAGATTGTTCTCTTACATGAGACCTAGACTTTAGAGTATCTATTTTGGGCCAGTACGGTATTGCATAAAGAGACACTTGTTCTGAAAGTTTGACTGGCAGCTTCTATCGGTTAAACTGGTTAGATTTTCTGAAATTCAATTTTTATGCTTATTACAGTAGAATTTTATTAAATGCAATGTTTATGCTAAATTGATGAGATTAATGCTTATATAGTCTAAATTGAATGGTACAAACTTTAAGAAGTGGTAAGACCACGTAAAAGATCGCTCTTGGATTCATGAACCTCGACTATACCTTACGGACTGAGGGACCCCTACTGTCACTAACAAAATTCAGTTAAAGAAAATGCCAATTATGATAAGTGAGAGAGGTCCAATAAGATGTGTCTACTAGTCATAAAATATTCTATTCCTATAACTATTTGGGGTTTCATCCTTGATAAAGTCAGTGCTAAGAGTTTTTCAACTGAAATAGCCGGCCGGTTTATTAAATCGGATAAAATTGAAACCAGCAGACATCTTAACAAGCTGATAAATATGCGCTACAATGGCAAAGAAAACATAAGGGAGTACATTATAGAAATGTCTAATCTTGTTTCTAAACTAAAGGCATTAGAATTGAAACTCTCTGAAGATATTCAAGTGCATTTCATTTTGATCTCTTTTCAACTTTTTTCAAGATTATTTTTTCAAAGGGAAAAGTGGAGTCTCATAGAGCTCATCAGTCACTGTGTCTAGAAAAAAGAGATTGAAACAAGAGACTGAAATTGCTCACTTAGCATCCAAGGTAATACTTCTAATAAGAAAAGGAAAAAATGAAACTAAAGAGAGGTACATAAATACCACTACAGTAGCTTATCCTAAGTGGCAAAATTGCAGGAGAAAAAGCCTAAGATTATTGCATGCTTCTTCTGCAAAAAAGTAGGCCATCATAAGCAGGATTGCTTAAAGTATCAGAAATAGCTAATTAAGAAGAGTATATCTCATATTTATGTTTGTTGTGAAATTAATTTAGTTTCAGTGCCACGTCATATATGGTGGATAGATAATTCACATAAGCGATTCAATACGGAAACTTCCAAACCAAAGGAAGACCAGCTCAGCTGAGCTATACGTATACGTAAGGATGGAAATAAGCTGCAGTTGAAGCTATAAGAGTTTGTAATCTTAAATTAGATTCAAGTTATATTTTAGATTTGGATGAGACTTTATATGTACCTTTTTTTAAGTGGAATCTTATTTCTATTTCATTGTTAGACATCTGATTTTACTGTCACTTCTGGTAATAAAATGATTAGTCTATTATCTAAATCTAAAATTGTTCGTACTGAAATCTTAATTGACGACTTATATAAATTGAATTTTCATCCTTCATATTTGAATCTTTATATGTGAATAGTCAAGGCACTAAACGAACATTAATTAAAAAATATTAAGAAGTTGGTGCTAGACAGAATTCAGGAGTCTTAGATTTAGTGTATATAGACATTTGTGACCCATTCTCTACAGCTTCCTGGAATGGCCACAGATAATCACTTTTATAGATGATTACTCTCGTTATGGGTACATATACTTGATTCATGAAAAAATCCAATCACTAGACGTTTACAATGTATAAAGCTGAAGTTGACAATCAATAGAATAGAAAGATTAAAGTCGTCAGATCTGACCGAGATGGAGAGTACTAGACAGATACGACGGATCAGTTAGATATTCAGGACCTTTGTCATTTTTTCTAAAAGAGTGTGATATCGTAGCCCAGTACACCATGCCGGGGACACCTCGTCAAAATAGTGTTGCTGAGTGACGAAACCGCACAATAAAGGATATAATTGGAGTATGATAGCTCACATTACTCTACCAGAGGCATTGTGGAGCGAAGTCTTAAAGACGGTTGTCTACCTCCTTAATAAAGTACCTAGCAAAATAGTAACTAAAACCCTATATAAATTATGGACTAAAAAATCTCTCAGTATTAGGCATCTACATGTTTGGGGTTGTCCAGCAAAAGCTTGCCATATATACTATATGAGAAGAAGTTAGACTCAAGGACATAGCTGTTTATTCGGAGGGTATTCTGAGAGGCATATAAGGATTTCACATTTGAGGAAAAACATATTGTTATACTCATGACAACTATTCCAAATGATGAAGTAATTGTTCAACTTCAGAATGAAAATACAGTTGTACCCATACAAGGTACAAATACAGTCATCTTGAAGTAGATCCTGCTGATGAGGTATAACCAGAAAATTCTCAACCACAAGTGCTTAAGAGATCAACAAAGGAGAGTAAATCAGTCATTGCAAATGACTATATAGTTTATCTCCAAGAGCATGAGTTTGACATAGGGCTAGAGGATGACCCCACACCCTTGAATGAGACCAAACTCAGCATTCACTCCACTAAGTGGTCAAATACCATGAAAGATGAGTTAAAATCTATGAAGGACAACGATGTTAGAATTTAGTAGAGTTGCCTAAAGGAAAGAAACTGATTGGTTGGGTGTTTAAACCAAGCAGAATTCGAGAGGCAATGTTGAAAGGTATAGACACGTCTTGTCGTAAAGGGATTCACTCAAATAAAGGGCATTGACCATAAGGAGACTCCATTTTTTCATGAAGGATTCTTTTAGAATTATCATGGCACTAGTGGCCCACTTCTACCTGGAGTTACACCAAATGGATATTGAGACTGTCTTCCTTAATGATGACATTGAGAAAGAAATCTATATGGTGCAACCACAAAATTTTGAAGCCAAAGGTTCGTAATATTTGGTTTGCAAATTAAAGAAATTCATTTACGGTCTAAAACAAGCATCCCGTCAATAATATTTGAAATTTGATCAAGTAATATCCAATTTTTTATTTTAAGGAGAATGTGGCTAATCAGTGTATTTACCATAAATTAAAGGGAATAGACTTATATTTCCTGTGCTATGTGTGGATGACATTATTAGCAAGTAACGATATGACTCTTTTACTTAAGACCAAGAGTTTTCTCTCAAAGAACTTTGAGATGAAAGATCTTGAAGAAGCTTCTTTTGTGCTAGACATCCAGATTCAACGTAACAGGACATGTGAATATTAGGTTTATCACAAAAGATCTATATCGATAGGGTGCTAGATAGATGTGGCATGAAGAATTGCTCTAGAGAAGATAAGTTGAGTCTACTCTAATGTCCCAAGAACGACCTACAAAAAGAGCAAATGAAAGACATTCCATATGCACCGGCAGTTGGAAGTCTGATGTATGCTCAAGTTTGTACCCGTCCAGACATAGCATATACTACTGAGAAACACGACAGATACTTGATTAATCCTGAGATTGATCACTAGAAGATTTTCAAGAAGGTAATGTGATATCTACAGAAGACTACATGAAATCTGATCAGTTGCAGCTGATCGGATACACATATTCAGATTATGCTGGATGTAACGACAATAGAAAGTCCATTTCAAGTTATATTTTCCTAATTGCAGGAAGATGGTGAATTTAGTCGAGAGGTCATTACAGCTACACTGTGACAATAAGAGTTATAGAGCTCTACTGCAATAGTGACAAGAATTCAGCAAAGTCGAAGCATATCGACATCAAGTTTCTTGTCATCAAGGATAAAGTTCGGAATCACATTGTGTTAGTTGATAGTGATGGTATTATTCTTAATATTACAGATTCACTCACTAAAAGATGCCACCTAAAGTCTTCTTAGAGCATATTGCTCGTATGGGGATGGCTAGTCATAATGATATCTTGATTTAGTGAGAGGATAATTTTATGTATCAGCCATTATTTCTAAGTGCACTTTATGTATATTTATTGATTCCGATAATAAAGTATAAGTGCTTTTTAAATTCCTTTTGAGTTTAATTTGCACATTTGAGTTTGTTAAAGAAACAGTTAGACTCGTTGAAGTCATAAGATTAGACTTGTTGGAGTCGTAAAATGAAAACCAGTTAGAATTGTATCTCATTTGATTAGATATTTCCATGCCCCACATCCATATTTGATCTATGTCATTAAGGGTTCTAAAACTTGTGATGTAGAAGGTCCTACATCGATTATACAGAAGGTAACAACCGTCATGTTCGATGGCAGGACACTTAATGGACCAGATTGTTTTGAAACATGGTTTATTGACAAATAAAGTTTTGGTACCATAAAGTAATGTATAATATCCTTCCAGTATGACTTGCTTGGCTTAAGGGGGAGATTGTTAGACTTATTTGGATTAGAGTCTAAACTAATTTGGGCCTACACAAGTCTAATTGGATTATACACCAGTCTCTATAAGCCTATGTTGTTACACCCAATAAAGAATTAATTAAGCCTAATGGTTTGGGTCTAAACATGTGTCAATTACACTTAGCCATAACTATATTAAATTAAGATGTGAGACTCATTTACACGTGCGTAACTCGTGTTATCAATCAAAAGTCTAGATCTATGATGAGTTGAACTAGGATTCCTTGATGTTATATATATCATGGGTAGGATTCCCTCTCCACCACCATCTACTATGATCTAATCTCTCTCTTGGAGGCCTCTCATCTCCTCTAATGATCAAGAAGAGAACTTAGTGGCTGAAAAGAAGAATCACCGCCCTCAACTCTGGCGTCCTCGAGATCGTACAACCTTCGGCATCTCTCACATGATGGAATCAGGTATGCCTAAACCATCTTTCCTTTTAATCTTGATAAAGAGGCTATTGTATGTATGGGATCTTATTTGGAATAATTATTAGATCCAATAAAAACAAATTATGCTAAAAAAGAAGCAGCAAGAGCAGATAATTTTGCAATAACTAAGCTGTGTAGTTCATGATTTTAAATTTGTCACATAACAAATCTGAAGAGTACAATTTGATTATTATTGAGCAACATGCTTCATTAATAATCATTTTAAGTAACTTGAATCGCGCGTACCCAGATTGTATTATACTTAGGTGGAGTAGAGTTTTAACTTTATGTTAGTTTTCATGACGCTTTCTTAGGTTGATGCCTCTCAATATCTCTCGTCCAATGGTAAATCATTTTGACACGGATCAAATTTTCTTAATAAGCACACGAGAAACCAATTGATTCACTAAACTATATGACGAAGTTTCTCTGAACTTTTCCATATGCATATTTGGTAATTTACAATCTAATGGAGAACGCATTAAAAGAAAAAAAATCATTTATCTGTCTGAAGTGCAAGCAACTGTCAAACATATTCCCCAAACATAAAAGATAATAGTGGCAGTCCTTAAGCACCTGATCACACCCTCCTCCTTCTAAAGGGTACACAAACGCTTCATACTCAATTACTTGTCACCAACAGATAGTCTTCAGTGTATCTAGTAATAAAAATAAACAAAAGGCTTCATTCAACAGAAACCCAAGATCTTCTGCAACTCCAGCACCGAAAGGTATAGCTTCACAGGCACAAACACTACACTACCTTATTTCATTGTCCGAATTCTAAATTTTTAGATAACCAAGCTCAGTATTTGAGCATTCTAAGTCTAAATGCTAACAAGTTTTATTTCTTAGAAAGTTGTTTTGTTGCTTCTGATCATTGTTTTAAATATCGGCCGATATACCGGTATATCGGCCGAGATACCGGTATTTTATCCAAAACGATACGATAAGTGCAAAAATTTACCGGATATCGTTTTGGACCGATATTGGCCGATATATCGCCACGTGGCCGATATATCGGCCGATATCCGAGATGAAATATCCGATATATCGGCCCTTATAGTTACTTATTTGGATAATAATTATTATTTTTTGCTTGAAAGATTGTTTTATTTTATTCTATGTTTGTTATGGTATTTCAATGATGTTTTTATATGATGTTTGGATAATAACTTATTTTTTTTAATAATGTCTTATATGTATTTACTATTGATATATCAACCGGTATTTAGTACCATATCGCGATATATCACCCGGTATCCGGTATCCGGTACATAATTTTGCCGACCGGTATATCTCCGATATCCGATATTTAAAACACTGCTTCTGATGCAATATCACCAACATGTTCTAAACCAACCAAAAGTGGAACATTATCATGCTTTGAGTGATCAGAGCAGAAGTATTTTTATATGGGGTTAAAAACAGCTATCAAAATTTATCACAAGAAATATAGAGAAAATCTAGCCAAAGATATCTGAATTTCCTCTACACCACAAATAATCATCACATTGGAAGATGTACTCTCAATCCCCTAACGGGAGAAATTTCTAAGATTTTGGTGACTCCATAACCTGGGTAGTTCCCGTTATGGGTAGTTCCCAAAGTACTAAGATTGTGAATTTGCACTCTATCCCCTGAAGGGATAGATTGTGCTTTCATCTTTAATTGCTAAGATTTTGGTGACTCCATAACGTGGGCAATTCCCACTCTATCCCCTAATGGGAGAAATTTCTTCTAAATACATTAGTTATATTCCTTGAACTTGTGACAGCCCTATCATACTCAGCACTCTATCAACCATCCAAGCTCCTCTTCTGTATCTTTAGTATCTAAGGACACATTACATTGCTCAAAGTCGAAAGGAAAATCTGACAGTCTCCTGAGAATCCCTTTTGCAGTTTGGCACTCAATCTACCAAATTAGCTGCACACCGGATATATTCCCAATCTCACATTGGGTCAGTACAACAAGCAGGGAGAATGGGAGAAAGATAGTAATGATTGTGTGGGGCTCATCCATTCAGACCCCTCCCTTTCCATATCGCAGATGGAATTCCCATCCTAAAGGTTCAAGGCAGACCACAAGTGAAAAACACCTAATTAACATGCATGAGAATCATGCTCTAACTACCTTAAATCCAGCTTCTACTATCTCAGGGAATAAAAGAAGAAGGGAAATATACTCCTACTGATGACTTAAAAACTATGTTGCACGGAAGGGGACACGCTGACACGAGCACGATATGACGTGGCAGATTGACGCAAAAAGAATTCTAAAAAGTACACTAAAAATAGAGGTATCGCGTCTGATTCATGTGCCTGACACGACACAACACGACATGACTCGACTTGACATTTGGAGTGTCTGTGTGATGTGAAACGTGCATCATGTGTGATGTGAGAGATCAATGATAAATTTGACCTCGCTACATTTCACCAAAATCACGATCTAAGTGGGAAGTAATTTAAAATCCTAACATTAGCTAATGGGTTTTAACAATCAATTGCAAGCATAGTTGGAACAATCTAGTCTCAAAAAAACTAACACAATACCTTGTTATATGTGAAACAATTCTACTGGCAATATTAAAGATAATGAATACAAGTGAAGTGGAATCACACACTCACAATTATAGCGGACAGCAGGAATTATTGATAAAATGTTAGAGATGAAATTACGCAATTTAACCCAATCAATAATCTAATTTGTAAGGATTAGAACTCATGTACTGAGAAGCCCTTTCTCAGGTTCGTACTGTTATTGTTGTTGATCCGTTGCTTTTTCTAGAGATTAATGTTAATGTGTTGCAAGTTGGCTCGCGTAAGACTGGACGGGTGCAAGGACAGGCACACGTGGGCGTGGCTCGCTGGACGGCGTGGGGCACAAGCTAGGCCGAGCAGGGCCTGGACAGACCTGCGCTTGGTAGTCAGGACAACAACAGTAGTTGTAGAGATTGTGGCTGATCTACAGTCGGGGAAGAAGGTGGACTCGAGCACAATGGTGGCAGACACGCGTCTGACTATCTGCAGCCGTCATGCAGGGCGACAATTGTCGTGGAGAGGGAGAGATGCCGACGGAGGAGAGAAGGGAGAGGGAAGTCGGGATGCAAGGACGACAAAGTTCTAAGTGGTGGGGTTGGTGTTGGAAGGCGGCAGCGCGCTGATGGTGGTGGTGGGATTTGCTGCGGGTTGATGAGACTTGGTGGTGGAATGGGCTCGTGCAGTGGCGCTCGGACGCAGTTGATTGCACGAAGACAAGAACGAGGACGCAGAGGCGGATGTGGTGCTTGGCTGCTGGCGAGGCTGCGAACTGGTGTTCATGGCAGCAAGGTGAGGGAGAGGGCTGGGGTGAAGGCAGAACGCTGACGGCGGGATGAAGGAGAAAGAGAACAGAGAGGATGTGACTAGGGTTTTTTTGTTTGTTTCTTTTCTTGTAGTAGCTAGGTTTTGATGAAATGGGAAAAGGGATAATGGATTATTGGTTATGGGTAGGGTTTCAGATCCCAATTCGTTTTGGAAATGGGCTTAACACTCCAAATCCAATAAAGGGATTTTTCATTTGAAAAATATTCAATTAATTCAGCAAATTTTCATTATTTCATTTCTCCAAACTGTTGCCTATTTTTAGGGTTTAGGGTCTGTTTGGATTTAAGGAATTGGTGTGAAGTGAGGAAGTAGGAAGTAAGATTTATTTCCTTTAGGAAAAGGAAATGAGTAGTAAATTTTCTGGTGTTTGGATGGTTGTTGGGAAGTGTGGTTTGGAAAATGTTTTGTCGTTTCCGGTGTTTGGATGGTAATGAAAAGTGGAAATGGAAAAGTTGACCACAAAGTTGACCGCAAAATAATATTAAAATAAAAATTAATTAAGAAAAATAAAAAATAGATTGTAATTAGAATGCAAGTGAGATTTACATGACCAAAAAATTAACTGTTTTATGCTATAACTTATTATAAATGAGATTTACATGACCACAAAATTAACTGTAGCACTCTGGAAGTGAGAAAATGGTTGTGTAAAAGAGAGATGAAAAAGGGAAAAGGGGGTTTTCTTATTTTCCTTTTCCGGTGTTTGGATAGATAGGGAAATGAGCAATTATACTTCCCCACTTCCTCACTTCACTCCGATTCCTTACATCCAAACACGCCCTTAGATGAAATGGGGAAAGGGATAATGGATTATGGGTTATTGGTAGGGTTTCACACCCGAGCCCATTTTGAAAATGAGCTTCACACTCCAAATCCTGCAGAGGGATTTATCATTTGAAAAAATCCAATTAATTTAGCAAAATTTCATTAGTTTATTTCTCCAAACTATTGCCCATTTATAGGCTTACAAAACTACAATTTATCTCCATAACCGATGTGGGACTAACAAGAACACTAAATAAAATGAACAGTACTCAATAAAAGTAAACACGATCAGACTAAAAGAAAATAGAAACTGACTACTTTGACTCGAACTAAAACCAGAGTTGTGACTCATGGCATCATTATAGCTCGATACATGGCTGTGGTTCGACACCTCTGATACACATTTTGGTACTTCTGCTTCGGGCTCGCGTGTACTCCGATGTCCTCATCATTTTTCCCAGGTGGGAGAGAGCTCGACCCCTTCAAGTGAGGTGCAGAAAAACTCTCATAATGCTCCAACACACCTGACTCCACGTACTGCAAATCACTGTGATCCATCGACGTGTTCTCAGCAGGTAATTTTCCTCTCCAACAAATCAGATATCATCGGGTTCCACCATCTCTATTTAGAGATTATTTCATCCTCTAAAATGTTATTAATTTTCTCTATTGTATTAGGATGATTATTTGGGAGTGGAGTAAGTGAGGGGCTCTCAGAAAATGGCTCAGAAGAAAGCTCATCAGTCAATGAGTTGCTAGAGTTAAAATCAGGACCATTGTAATTCACTAAATCCTCAACATTGAAGTAGAACCAATTCCAAAATCTTCAAGGAGATCTATAACATTAGCATTATCATTTAGTTTATTTAAGACTTTAAGTCTAGCAATCCGGCCACAACTTTTTAAGAGTCCTTAGGGGAAACCGTTCAGGATGAATTCAAACTATCACATAATCGCCAACGTTAAAAGTTTTAAATTTTTTTTCCTGACATCAGCTCGTAATTTATAGTTAAGGTTGCTCTGTTCGATTCTATCACTGACTTCTTTACGCAACTCATGCATGTGTGGCAAAAGAAAATGCAGACTATGAGACTCTATAATGATCGGCCATAGGAATGTGATCAATGAGCTGTCTAAACCAAAAACTACACACTATCTTATATGGACTCTTACTTGTTGTCTTATTGATAGATGAATTATATGCAAACTCGGCAATAGATAATTTCCGATCCTAACTCTGAACATGTTCACCGACAAGGGTACGGAAGAGATTCCCTAAACTTCTATTGATAACTTCAGTTTGACCACCAGTCTGAGTAGGAAAAGCAGTGGAGAAATTAAGCTTTGTGACTAACATGTGCCAAAGGGTCTTCCAGAAATAACTGGTGAACTTAAAATCTCTATCAGACACAATGAATTTAGGTAGACAGTGCAATTTGACAATGCTATCGAAAAAGATTTTGACTACTCTGCACGCGACAAAGGTTCAAGAGCAAAGCAGGAAATGGGCCATTTTAGAAAAATGATCCACAACAACTAGTACTGAATCGTGTTTTCTAAGAGTTTTCAGGAGACATAACACGAAATCCATACCAACATCTTGTCATGGCAATTTGGGATAAGCAGTGGGTTGTACAGACCGGTATTCTATTTTTACTGCTTGGCTAGTTGGCAAGTATGACACCTTCCAACTGTACACCCCACTGCTTGTCCCAAATTGCCATGACAAGATGTTTGGCAACATCTTGTTTCAAACTTGGCCAATAGAACTGATATTCAATGGCTTCTAAGGTCTTCTCAATCTCGAAATGCCCAACAAGGCCAACAGCAAGCAATTCTCAGACAAGAAATTCTCTAAAGGAAATCCTTAGCGTCATAGTTTTGGCCTAGAAATAAATACCCTTCGTGTAAGGTATATCCATCCAAATCTCGAGTCGACCCATCTTTTAATATCGCTTATGTGTCGCAAAAATCGGGACTCAAATCGTCCTTCGTCTTCAATTTCTCAAAGTCATTTACCACATAGACATTTTGGTCAGAATAAACAAACGGCGGCTGAGGGCATCAATGGTTTTTTTTACTCTCGCTTTATGACATAAAGTGAATAAACAATCTTGGAGAAATTCAATCTATCACCCATATCGTACGTTCAACTTCTTTTGAGAGTATATATACTTCAGTGCCTCATGGTCAGAGTAGAGGACGAACTCCTATGGCAATAGATAAATATCACCAATAGCGAAGCACTTGAATCACCGCATAGAACTCCTTGTTATAGATGGAGTATTGTAGACTCGCATCATTCAGTTTCTCACTGAAGTAAGCTATTGGATGGCCTTCTTAAGCAAAGACTTCTGCTATACCAATTCCTGATGTATTACACGCCACTTCAAATATTTTGAAAAAAAATCGGGGAGTATAAAAGAAACATTAACCATTCTCTTCTTGATCTCAATAAATGCTTTAGAGGCAGCGCTAGACAAAGTAAATTGACTCTTCTTTAGACAGTCAGTAATTGAGGCCACGATAGTGCTAAACCCTTTGATAAACTAACGATAAAAAATTGAGAGCCTGTGAAAGCTTCTCCATCATGGATGGTTTTAGGCTCGGGCCATTCCTCGATGGCTCTGACTTTCTCCGAATTCGCAGAAACTCCAATTTATCCACAAATCATAAGAACTGAACTTGTGTAGAGAAAAATGTGCACAAGAAATGTGCACTTCTTTGAATTGGCGTACAACTCTTCCTTTCTCAATATAGAGAGGACTTGACGCAAATAGTCTAAATGTTGCTCGCAAGATTTATTATAGATGAGGATGCCATCAAAGTAAACTACCAAGAATTTGCCATAAAAAGACGTAGTACTTACGTCATCACTCACATGAAAGCACCTGGAGCATTGGTCAGTTCGAAAGACATGACCATCACTCATACAACTCGGCCTTCATTTTGAAGGCGATTTTTCACTCATCTCCGGGACGGATGCAAATTTAGTGATAACCACTTTTCATATTAATTTTTGAAAAAATAGTGGCATCAGACATTATATCCAGCACATCGCCCATTCTCGAAATGAGAAAATGGTATTTCACTGTTATTTTATTGATAACACAACTATCCACGCACATACACCAAGATCCATCTTTTTTCGACGTCAGCAAAGCAGGAATCGCGCAAGGACTCATAGTCTCTTAAATAAGTCATTTCCCAACAACTCATCAGCCTGCCTCTTAAGTTCAAATGCACGGTAGGGTTCATCCTATAGTGTGACAAGTTAGAAGACTCACTCCTAGGACTAAATCAAATGACGTGTTGGATATCACGCATCGGTGACAGCTTATCCGTGAGGTCATCAGGTAAGACGTCAGCAAACTCCGTGATTACGGGATGACTTCGGGAGAAATTAAATTACTAGCTCCTGTTAACTTCCCTGATTATGTGAATTATGAAGGCAGCTCCTTTCTCCACATCTTCACTGAAAGCCTTTGTACTAATCAGTGTTCTAAATATCCCCGATATAACCCTGATATTGTGTCGATATTGCGTTTACGGCACCTAGCCGCAATGATTTGGCACATCCAAACCGATATAGCGTTTTTCATCCAAAATCGCCGATAAATAGGCATGGACCTGATATATCAGCCGCAATTTTGACGCTTTTGAACCCGATATAGCATTTTACCACCAATTTCTAGGTTAGGCATTTGGGTAATTCAAGTGATGTGGCAATGTGACATTTTTGAAGATTTTACACTTAAATAGTGATTATGAATTCATAAGCTTAATGCAAGTTATCGAGTTAAGTATATCTTAAACATATAAGTATGAAGTTTTATATAGATTTATATAATTTATGCATATATTGTCTTATTAAGATGCGATTTAAGACAAGAAAATATTTATATTTACAGTCCGATTTTGACATCCGATTTTTGAAAATATCCCCGATATATCCCCATCTCCAATAAATTTTTCCGGCTGATGTCACCGCTGTAGCCGCCATTTAGAACACTGACACTAATCAAGCTGACACTGTTGGTTTTCTTCGCTGCGACAGGCTTCTGTTCCGCTTGTCCAGTCTTAGGCGAGCAGGGGAGTAACTTGATCTTTTTCCCTTCATGCTCAAATTGAAACATGTTTGATCCGACCAAAGATGGTAACATTTTTGTCATACAACATTGTTACCCAAGGATGACATGACTCACATCCATAGTCACGACATCCAGATCTTGGCCTTATAGAGACTGAAATTTATCAAGATAAGGCACATTTGCTCTAGTGCAAAAGAGTTGATCCATGTCACTCTATAAGGATGCGGATGGGGTACAATTTTCAGACCAAACTTTGCAATTACTATAGACGACACTACATTAATGCAACTTCCGTTGTTCACAATTACTTTGCAGCTTCTACCTCGTAAACGTGTGGAACATGGTAGTTCGTCTCCGGTCGTCCTTTTCTTTTGGCTGGGATAAAGCACACCTAATGACGAGTAAATGGATTGATGATGTTGGGCTAATGTAGTTGAGACCAATGTCATGACCTCTGATTGTGGGACTAACTTTGGCGAAATCACTTACAATGCTCTTGCCTTTGTTATCCACGCTTCTACCTTTGATGTTCGTTTTGTAGGTTGACACCTGAGCGGGGAATCGATTTGGGCATTAACTCGAGGTGGACTTGGACACTTGGGTTTAACTCCTATGTGTGTAACTAGACTTGGCGACATCTAAGTCTTTCACCAAAGCATAAGCTTTCTCAAGTTCAGTGATTCCACGAGCTAGAAGTACAGTTCTCATATCTTCTCTAAGTCCAACTCTAAATCGGGAAAGGACTTGAACTTCACTCTCTGTGCCTAGGGCATTGCAACGGATCAGAAATTCATCAAATTGGGCAATGTAGTCCTTGATAAACTTAGTTGGTGAAACATAGTAAAATTTATTACATCACTGATTTCTGATTCACTCACATGCCCCATTTCACATCATAAGGTCCACCTCTTCGGGTTGGCATGCGCTAGATAAGACCTAAATAAATGAGGGGATGCAATCTAAACTACATGTGATTTTTTTTGGAATAGACGTAAATTCTAAAGGCAAAAAGCAAAAAATGTCTAAAATAATGCAAATCCTACCTAACCGTACTCTGATACCAAATAATGTGAAACGTGTAACATGTGTGACGTGAGAGATCAGTGATAAATTCAAACTCGCTACGTTTCACCAAAATCATGATCTAGGTAGAAAGTAATTTAAAACATTAAGATTAGCTTATGGCTTTTACAATCAATGGCAAGCGTAGCTGGAACAATCTAGTCTCAACAAAACTAACACAATATCATGTTATATGCGAAATGGTTCTACTGACAATATTAACGATAATGAATACAAGTGCAGTAGAATCATACACTCATAATTATAGTGGATTGTAGAAATTATTGATAAAATATTAGAGATGAAATTAAGCAATTTAACCCAATCAACAATCTAATTTGCAAGGATTAGAACTCACTGAGAAGTCCGTTCACAGGTTTGTATTGCTATTGTTGCTGATCCGTTTTCTCCAGAGATTAATGTTGTGTTGCAGGTTAGCTCACGTAAGACAGCATGGGTATGTGGAGAGCAGTGTTTTAAATATCAGATATCGGTGATATACTGATCGGCAAAATTATATACCGGATACCGGGTAATATATCGCGATATGATACTAAATACCGGTTGATATATCAATAGTAAATACATATAAGACATTATTAAAAGAAATAAGTTATTATCCAAACATCATATAAAAAACATAATTGAAATACCATAATGGACATGGAATAAAATAAAACGATCTCTCAAGTAAAAAATAATAATTATTATCAAAATAAGTAACTATATCGGCCGATATATCGGATATTTCATCTCGGATATTGGTCGATATATTGGCCATGTGGCTATAGATCGGCCCACATCGGTCCAAAACGATATCCGGTAAATTTTTACACTTATCGTATCGTTTTGGATAAAATACGGTATCTTGGCCGATATATCAGTATATCGGCCGATATTTAAAACAATGGTGGAAAGGCACACGTGGGCTTGGCTCGCTGGTCAGCGTGTCGCGCACAAGCTAGGCTCAAGCAGGGCCTGGACAGACCTGCGCTTGGTAGTTAGGACATCAGTAGTAGTTGTGGAGGTCGTAGCTGATCTGCAGTCGGAGAAAGAGGTGAAACTCGAGCACAATGGTGACAGACGCGCGTCTGACTCTTCTGCAGCCGTCAAGCAGGGCGTCAATTGCCATGGAGAGGGAAAGATGCCTGACAGAGGAGGGAGATGGAAGCCGGGACGCGAGGACGACGAAGTTCTTGGTGGTGGGGTTGTTGTTAGAAGGCGGCAGCACAATGATGATGGTGGTGGGGTTTGCTGCGGGTTGATGAGACTCAATGGTGGATTGGGCTCGGACGGTGGCGTTCGGGAGCAATTGGTTGCGCGAAGATAAGAACGAGGAGCAGAGGCGGGAGGTGGTGCTAGGCTACTGATGAGGCTGCAAACTGGTGTTGATGGTAACGGGGTGAGGGAGAGGGTTGTGAAGGCACGACAGTAGCGGCGGGATGAAGGAGAAAGAGAACAAAGGGGATGTGACTAGGGTATTTTTTGTCTGTTTCTTTCTTTGTAGTAGCTAGGGTTTTGATGAAATGGGGAAAGGGATAATGGATTATTGTTTATGAGTAAGGTTTCACACCCGAACCCGTTTTGGAAATGGGCTTCACACTCCAAATCCAATAAAGGGATTTTTCATTTGAAAAATATCCAATTCATTCAGCAAAATTTCATTATTTTATTCCTCCAAACTCCTGCCTATTTATAAGCCTACAAAACTAAAAACTTGTCTCCACAACCGATGTGGGACTAAAAACAAGACTAAATAAAATGAACAATACTCAATAAAAGTAAACATGACTAGACTAGAAGAAAATACAGACTAACTACTCTAACAGAGTTGTGACTCGACGCATCACTATAGCTTGATGCATAGATGTGGTTCGACGCCTCCTGCAGTGATACACGTGTCGGTACTTCCGCTTCGGGCGTGCGTGCACCGTGCTTCCTAGCTTAAAAATGAAATCTCAACTCATATATGCTATGACTCTAAACCTAGGAATTATGATCAGTTAAAAAGTAAAACTTGCGCTCGCCAATCAGTTTCCAAACTATCATATCTCACAAGTGTCCTTTCTAACTACTACTCAACAACTGTTTTGCACTCTAAGTTCATGCTTTTTAATTCAAGGACTATAATGGATTATAAGTTCACTGACAAATACCAAAATTAGTATGGAAGACAAAACCTCAGGACCCTCACAGCAGTTATTCAGTCTTATTTTGGTTCGACAGGCAAGCGAAAGACAAACTATCTCTAAACCTAGGAATTATGATGAGTTAAAGAGTAAAAATGGCGCCCTCCACTCAATTTCCAAACTACAATCATGTCTTACAAAAGTGTTCTTCCTAACTACTACTCGAACTGTTTTGCACTCTAAGGTTCATGATTTTTGAATATTCACAAACTAGAATTGAATTACAAGTTCACTTACAAACACCAACATTAATAGGAACATAGAAGACAGACCCTCGGGACACTCACAGCAGTTATTCAGGTCTAATTTTGGTTGGACAGGCAACTGAAAGACAAACTGGCTATAAACCTAGGAATTATGATGAGATAAAAAGTAAAAATGGCGCCGTCCAATCAGTTTCCAAACTATCATGTCTTACAAGTGTTCTTCCTAACTACTACTTAACTGTTTTGCACTCTTAAGGTTCATGATTTTTGAATTCAAGAACTAGAATTGAATTATAAGTTCACTGAGAAATACCAACATTAGTAGGAATTTGGAAGACACTCCCTCAAGACCACCACACAGTTATTTTGGTCAAATTTCGGTTCAACAGGCGACAAAAAAACAAACTAGTAAAGTAAAAAATTTACAAGACATACAAAAAGTAAAGGAAGTGGCGGCATTCAATAAATTAAGGGAAAGCAAATTATTTGATACCACTTCTTTGACATTGTATCTTATAATACCATAACTGTTTTACTTTGCATGCTAGTAATTACACGAATTACAAACCTACCAATATATACAGTCAACATATGGATGAGAAAATTTAGAAAAAGATATATAACAATAAGAACATACCTGTAAAATCACATGTCGACCTTGGTAAAATGACACCAGTGTTTGGTCGCACACAATATCTCTTCGGAGATGTGGTTTTAACCTGGACACATAAAAGTTTAACACAGTTGCCGTCATTATTAGCTTTTCCCATTGCTAAACTAAATTAAGGACATGTGCAATTTAGGTCATCTGAGTACAAATAATTCCAAGAGAAAAGTCATGAAACTTGGTCCCACCCTACTATAAAATTTAAAGAACCAAAGAACTACAAGTCCAATTTAAGACATACACTGTTGAAGATATTAGATGTTAGAGATCTATCATTTGCCTAAAACAATTCAAACATTGAAGAGCTAGGATATTGTATTTCTTAAAGATAAAACTTCAAATTGAATGCATAATTGATTATTTTGGAGACATAGTTCTAAATTTATATTAAATGTAACATGTATGGAAAAAAATTAACATAGGATGGTTATTTACCTTGAATGCCACATATTCATTGGACTTGTTGACAAGATGTACAGAACATGAGCTTTGCTTCTTTAACTCGACTGCACACAAAGAACAAACAGACAATCCGAATTGCATTAGACATCTATGAATATAGGTGCATTCTGCGCCTCAGCATATCAAAACAATCAATAGATTATGAAATTCAAGATTATAATGTAGAACAGGTCAGTTAAAGGATTATGAAAATCAAGGAAATTGTATTAAAGTACTTCTTTGAAGCTGAATGAAACATTGACCGCATAAAAATATTTCAAGGAAAGTGTATCGAAGAATTTCCTTCCAAATCCAATGAATTGTTGACTGCATGCATAGCATAAACCAAGAAAGTATCAAACTATCTACTCTTTCCTTCAATTTACTTGCTCGTCTGATATACTAGATGCATAGAGATGCTCAAAGTAGCCGAATATCAGTGTAGTAAAGATATGCTTAGTTGGAATAAATCATAATCATTTTTCCTACTGCCAATGTTCCTCGTGCATATGTATGGCCGAAAACAATATATAACTTATGTAGAATATTTCAAAGATCACTCCACATTAGATGAATCTGCAAGTATAATTTTACATTTTTATCAGATGAAAAGTAGAAGTTTACATTAATGACCAAAGGCACATTCAGTTATGAAAACTACATACAAAAGTATTAACAACTATTAGATGTGGACCTACAGATTTTAGCTTCCATGCGTGTAATATCCCTAGCTGATAATACTATATTTCTACTTTTAATAATCTATTTGGATTTACTTACAATTAATATTACTAATTAATCTATTTTATACATGTGTATAAATACATGTGTATACATATAATGTGTATATGTTGTTGATTTACATTATACAAGTATGTGTATGTATTATATTTTATACATTATTATTACCATTAATATTATTATTATTATTATATTATTGGTATTATTCCTATATCATTTTCTTTTCCCCTACGCCCATAAACCAAGCCCATTCCTACTTCTCTTTTCTTATTTTTTCTTTCCTTTTCCAGTTCACCCCAACTAGCCCAAAACCCAAACTCATAAGCCAACCCATATCCAATAAACCCATACCCATATCTACCCAAATCCATTATGAAAACCCACAACCCACTACCCAAATATAACCTTATTTCATTCCCTATATAATCCTTCTTAAACTAATCCTAACTCTAATCCTAAACCTAACCCTAATTCCTATTTCTTCCCCACAGTCGCACACACGCCCACATCTTCATCTTCCTCTTACCAACCTGCCGGCAGCCATCCACCACCACCCCTCCTCTCTCCTCCCACCTCCCTTGCTTCCCCCTTGGATGGCTCTTCCTCTGCCGAGCACCCCTAGCATAGTCACCACCATCACACCACCCCGTGCCAGTCGGGCCTCCTCCTACTGTCGCACGCCCTCTCTCCTCTCGGCCATCCCCGGCGAGCCGCGCGTAGATCCCTATCACAGGAGCTCCACTCACGCACACCCCTTCCATCCTTGTGCTCTCCTCTTGGCCGCGAACCCGCCATGGCCGAGCAAACCCATGCCCTGAGCTCCGCCATTGAACCCACGCCCTCCAGTCTCCGTCGTCGAGGTCGCAAACCCACTGTGGCATCTCTCCCTCGTCGGCAACCGTCGGAGCACTTTCTTTTCCTCCTCGGCCATGCCGCCATCACCTCCGGAAACCGCCGCCCGAACCCATGCTTGAGCCATCTTCCCCTCTCCCGATTTCTCAGGTACTCTCTCTCTCTCTCATTTGGTGTTTATGTGAATGGGTGTGTTGTGTGTTAATGTGTGCTAGTGTTCAAGTGTGATTGTGTGCGTATGTGTATTTGGGTGTATGTATAGTGTTTGTGGGTGTGTTTTTAACGAATGTGTGTTAGTATATATTTGGGTGTAAGTATGCATGTGTTAGTGTGCGTACATGAGTGCGTGTGTAAACGTGTGCTTTTGTGTGTGTGTGTGTGTGATTATGTGTATATATTTGTATGTGTTATTTGCATGGTATATACGGAGGTATGTAAATGTGTATGTGTGTGGGGATGTGTGCGTGAGTATTGTATACGTAAATGTGTTGGTGTATGTGTGCATACGTGTGTTTGTGTAGTATATGTATGTGTGTATGGTTGCGTGTTGCAACGATTTGAATCTGATCGTGCGATCCGAACCCGGTAATAGAGACCCGGAGTTGCGTTCGCTGTGGACCCGACACGCCAGGCGATTCGAAGACCGACCCACTAGTCGATTCGGAGATCCGGACCGGTTCATGCAGCAAAGACCAGTGATTCGGATCCAAAACCGTGTCATTTCATGTGAATATTTTTTATTTGCTTTATTGAGTATTTCAGTGTTATTTCATGTTAGTGTCTTATTATCTTACTTTAAATTATGTATCATTGTGGTAAATTAAATTAATATGTGACTTATTCAGTTAAACTTTAGTTCTTTAAATTACCGATTTAAATTCCTAGCATGTAAATATAATTAGAAAGTATAAATTTTCATGATTTAAATACTTATACAAGTGATTGATTATTTTGCTCTAGATTATTCTGATCATTCCTGCATATCAGTACTCATCCTGAACATCATGATATCACATAGAAGACTTGACTGATTATATGACATCTACCTGATAACTATACTGTCCATGTTACCATAGTTGCTGGGAAAATATTGTTACATGGTAACAACACCCTCCTGTTATACTTGTTACATATCCTGTTATAGTAGTATCCCGATCACACTGTTGACGTTGTTACTGTGACTATCACTAAGTTATCCCAGTGACCTAGGTAATATGTACATTAGTCAACCTTGATAAACTAATAACGTGATCATTAAACAACTTACACTGTAACTAGGAAAATTGATGGAGGAGACAACGTCTGTATTTTGAGTGGACCTAGGATATAGGTTACGCAACTGAAAGAGGGTTCCGCTGCAGGGTTCCCGCAAGGTAACTGACACCCCGTCCTGTTCTTGTTCTTGTTATACATGTTACCTGACTTGTTATACATATACCTGACTACCTAGAGGTAGGGCCTAGTTCAGCGCCAGGAGTCTGGGTCGTGGTCCCGAGTATGTACGACATCCACTTAAAACACAGATAATATCTCCAACCAGTCAGTTTCAATAATATGAGACCATGTGTGGTAGGCGCATATACAATGTCTATTATATATGGTAATTGATATTCGCTAACATAATTAATAACAACATACTGACATCATATACCTTATTTGAAGTGTGTTTACTTGTTATATGCCTATATTCCTTGATAGACAAGATACATATATGATATGATAGACACTTGACCTGACATATAATTGTAACAGATTGATCTCATTACTTTAAAGTTAGGTATTACATGTCATCATGATACTTGTAATATGCTGATTGATATTTACTGTGCTATATCATCTCTTATTACCGTTTTATTCATGTTATTTTCTTATCCAGTATATTTTCATGGCAGTATTATGATATGCTCACAACGGATATGCACGTGCACCTTCCCTCATTTTTACACCCATTGGGAGTTCTGACTTTCTAGATTGCACATCCAAGTATATGGGTTTTCTTTTACTGTGCAGGTATCTGAGGAGATCATGTGTATCTGAGGAGTACGGAATCTCTTTTCTTGATCACTGGATTCTTTGGTACAGTTCATGTCTTTATTTTCATTCTGTTGACTTTCTTTGATTCTCTATTGCTTGGGCTCTATATTGTTCTGTTTACTTATTCGTAGAATGATATTATCATGTGTGAAAACATTATATGTATTATTGCAGTGACTTTATTACCTTTATTGTTGATTTATATAACTTGTTAGGTCACTTTAGTCTTAGCGTGTAAATGTGGGGTATTTTTTCACGTATATACGTCGCCGACTCTCATCGCGTCTCCGCTCTAGCGTATTTTGGGAAGGGGCGTGACAGGGTTTTTTTTGGTATCAGAGCCAGGTTCGAAATAAAAAAGACTGATTCATACTAGTGGCTTGAAGCATGTTATAGTTATACTGTAATATACATAAATTACTTACACAATGATACTGAGTCCACTTGGAAATCGAACGTCCTTTCTTTAATTGATTCTTTTAATATTCCTGATTCCAATCTACTTTCAGAGTGATCTGAATTTTTCTCCTTGATTCCTATCTTTCATATAAATCATATTTTCCTAATTTTGACTTTTCGATTTTGATCGCTCCATTTGATGCCGACAGAGATTAGAGCGTGCAGCGAAAGCGTGGTGGGCCTATAATGCACAGAGAAGCGATGTGGAAGACAAGAAGACAACATCAACGATCACTATCAGTTATTTCTCTTGATTTCTCAATTTGCTTCATATCTATTTCTTAACTTTGACCTAGTATTCTTTTCCTGCTTTATTAAAATTTCGAGGACGAAGTCTTTATTAAGATGAGTAGAATGTAATATCCATATCTGATAATACTACATTTCTACATTTAATAATCTTATTTGGATTTACTTATCATTAATATTATTAATTAATCTATTTTATACATTTATATAAATACATGTATATACATATAATGTGTATATGTTCTTGATTTGCATCTATACAAGTATATGTATGTATTATATTTTATACACTATTATTACCATTACTATTAATATTATTATAATATTATTGGTATTATTCCTATATCATTTTCTTTTTCCCTAAGCCCATGAACCAAGCCCATTCCTACTTCTCTTTTCTTATTTTTTCTTTTCCTTTTTCAATTCACCCCAACTAACCCAAAACCCAAACCATAAGCCAACCCATATCCAATAAACCCATACCCATTATCTGCCCAAACTATTATGAAAACCCACAACCCATTACCCAAATACAACCCTGTTTTATTCCTTATATAATCCTTCTTAAACTAATCCTAACTATAATCCTAAACCTAACCTTAATCTCCTATTTCTACCCCACAGCCGCACACACACCCCCATCTTCATCCTCCTACCTCCCTGTCGGCAGCCATCCACCACCACCCTTCTCTCTCCTTCCACCTCCCTTGCTTCCCACTTGGATGGCTCTTCCTCTGTCGAGCACCCCCTAGCATGGCCGCCACCATCACACCACCCCGCGCCACCCGGGCCTCCTCCTCTTACTGTTCCACGCCCCTCTCCTCTCGGCCATCCTCGGCGAGCCGCACGCAGATCTCCCATCGCCGGAGCTCCACTCCGCACACCTCTGCCTTCCTTGTGCTCTCCCTTTAGCCGCGGACCCACCATGGTCGAGCAACCCATGGCCCGAGCTCCGCCATTGAACCCACTTCGTCCGATCTCCGTCGTCGAGGTCGCGAACCCACCATGGCGTCTCCCCCTCGCCTGCAACCGTCAGAGCAATTCCTTCTCCTTCTCGGCCATACCGTCATCACCTTCGACAACCGCCGCCCGAACCCATGCGTGAGCCATCTTCCCCTCTCCCTGTGTCTCAGGTATTCTCTCTCTTTCTCATTTGGTGTTTATATGAATGGTGTGTTGTGTGTTAATGTGTGTGTGTGTGTGTGTTAGTGTTCAGGTGTGATCGTGTGCGTGTGTATTTGTGTATTTATAGTGTGTGTGGGAGTGTTTTTAATTAATGTGTGTTAGTATATATTTCTGTGTAAGTATGCATGTGTTAGTGTGTGTACATGAGTGCGTATGTATGTAACATATGTGCTTTTGTGTGTGCGCGCGCGCGAGATTTGTGTATATATTTGTATGTGTTATTTGCATGGTGTATAGGTTTGTGTTTGTATAGGTTTGTATTAAGTGTGTGTGTATATGTGAGGATGTGTACATGTATATTATATACGTATATGTGTTAGTGTATGTGTGTATACGTGTGTTTGTGTGTGTAGTACATGTATGTGTGTGTATGATTGTGTGTTGCAGCGATTCGGATCTGATCGTGCGATCCGAACCCAGTAACAAAGGCCCGGAGTTGCGTTCGTTGTGGACCCAATATTCCTGGCGATTCAAAGACCGACCCACGAGTCAATTCGGAGATCCGGACCGGTTCATGTAATGAAGACCCGGTGGTGATTCGGATCCATAACCGCGTCATTTCATGTGAGTGTTCTTTGTTTACTTTATTGAGTATTTTAGTGTTATTTCATGTTAGTGTCTTATTATCTCACTTTAAATTGTATATCATTGTGATAGATTAAATTAATATATGACTTATTCAGTTAAACTTTAGTTCTTTAAATTACCTATTTAAATTCTTAGCATGTAAATATAATTAGAAAATTGTAAATTTTTATGATTTAAATACTTATACAAGTGATTGATTATTTTGCTCTAGATTTATTCTGTTCATGCATATCAGTACTCATCCTGAACATCATGATATCACATAGAAGACGACTGATTATACTTGACATATACCTGATAATTATATTATCCATGTTACCATAATTGCTGGGAAAATATTTTTACACGGTAACAACACCCTCCTATCATATTTGTTACATATCATTTTATACTGGTATCCTGATCACACTAATAACGTTGTTATCATGACTATCACTGAGTTATCCTAGTGACCTAGATAATATGCACATTAGTCAACTTTGATAAACTAATAACGTGATTATTAAACAACTTACACCGAGACTGGGGAAATTGATAGAGATGTCTGTATTTTGGGCGAAACTAGGATATAGGTTGCGCAGCCGAAATAGAGTTCCACTGCGGGGTTCCCGTGGGGTGGCTGACACCCTGTCATGTTCTTGTTCTTATTATATATGTTAATACATGTTAAATGACTTGTTATATATGTACCTGACTACCTAGCGGTAGGGCCTGGTTCAACGCCAAGAGTTTGGGTCGTGGTTCCAAGTATGTACGGGACCGACTTAAAACACAGACAATATCTCCAACCAGACAGTTTCAATAACATAGGACCCCGATTGACATGTGTAGTACGCGTAGTATGAGATGCGTCTATTATATATGGCAATTGGTTTTCGCTGACATAATTAATAACAAACTTACATCATATACCTTAGTTGAAGTGTGCTTACTTGTTATATGCCTATATTCCTTGATAGATATAATACATATATGATATGATAGACACTTGACCTGACATATAATTGTAACAGATTGATCTCATTATTTTAAAGTTAGGTATTGTATGTCATCATGATACTTGTAATATGTTGATTGATATTTATTGTACTATACCATCCTCTTATTACTATTTTATTCATGTTATTTTCTTATTCAGTATATTTTCATGGTAGTATTATAGTGTGCTCAAACCGGATATGAATGTGCACCTTTTTTTATTTTTACACTCATTGGAAGTCCTGACTCCCTGAATTTGCACATTTAGGTATATGTGTATTTCTTTTATTGTCCAGGTATCTGAGAAAATCATGTGAATCTGAGGAGTACGGATTCTCTTTTGCTTGATCACCGAATTCTTTGGTACAGTTCATGTCTTTCTTTCATTCTATTGATTTCCTTTGATTCTCTATTGCTTGGACTCTATATTGTCAGTTTGACTTACTCGAAGAATGATATTATCATGTGTGAAAACATTATATGTATTATTGCAGTGACTTTATTGCCTTTATTGTTGATTTATATAAATTGTTAGGTTACTTTAGGCTTAGTGTGTATACGCGGGGTATTTTTCTCGCGTATATACGTCGCCGACTCTCGTCGCGTCTCCGCTCCATTGGGAAGCGGCACGTGACAATGTGAAATTGTCATCTCAAAGCAGGGTTCAAAGACTCGGCCACGTTGGAGTTGACTCGGCCGAGTCATATTCGGATCGGTGGGCACTGCGACAAGAACGCAACGTGATATGCCCTTGGCCCCGAGTTTTGACCGACTCGAGGCCAACTCGATCGACTTGGCCAAGTCCCGATACGACTCGGGTTGACTGGCCGAGTTGACTGAGTCAAAGCTGAGTCGGCCTGATGTGAAACGGTGGGTGCGTGTCATGTAGGGAATCAGTGATACACTCGAAATCTTACGTTTCACTAAATAGAACGAACTTCGGCAAGAAAGCAATTGAAAACTAACAATATCAAACATATGGGTTTTAACAAAGTATTTTGCATGCTTGGTTTGAACATTTCTAATCTCGCGTGATAAGTTCTAACATCAATATCAATGATAAGCAATCACAGGATTTGTAAATTTACACATCTCATGATATAGTGACAACAAGATATCTTGATAATAATTAAGATAAATCAAGTGATGTAACCAACTAATAATTAAATTGCTTTGAAATACAACTCACTGACGAAGGTGATTGAAGAATCTGTTGATGTTATTGGTTGAACTGATCCGATTTGAAATTGTGATCTTATGGTTGTTTCCTTGAATGGATGCTGGAAAGGAAGCAGAGGAAAGGTCGCAAGTGGTCGTCAATGCTCGATGTGAGGAAGGAGGCAGCCAGGCGATGAGATGTTGCTCTGGTACTGTACATCGACTTGGAAGAGGACAGGCAGAGGAAAGTTGAGGCGGGCGGGCGAGACTTAGTCAATCGGAGCGCTAAAGACTACCACCGGAGAGGAGGTTTTAATTGACTAGAAAAATAAAGAGGAAAGGAAACAGAGAAGACAAAGTAGCAGGCAAGAGCTTCTTGCCTTGCTTTCAAGTTTTCATTCATCACTAGAAAGAGGAAGGGAGGAGATTCAGAGAAGGGATTAGAGTGTAGACAAGAGATATTTTCATTAAAACATTCATCATCTATCAAACAAGATACAATTGTCTACATATAGGCTAGATTTACAACTACCTACGACCACACATGATGGTTTCATAACTACCCACTATCATCACTACATACAACTGAAATAGAATAAACAAAACATAAAAATAAAGATACAAGTGTTCTCCTCAATTCTCCCCAGATGGAAAAGAACTTGACCCCGTCGAGTCAATTGCAAAACTGCTCGCTTACTGCTGTAAGTTTGTTTCTTTCGTTTCAGATTGTTAGACAAATTGCATCATAAATTCATCATCTAAAATGTTATCAATATCTCTACTGTATAAGATGAATATGAAAGTGGAAAGTGAAGTACTCTTAAAAATTAGCTCATGGTAAGGATCATCAGCCAGTGAGTTGTTTACGAAAAATCAGACCTTGTAAACCACTTAGTCCTCAATATTGAAAATAAAACTAATACCAACCCTATAACATAAGTATTGTAATTTAAATTCTTTTAAGATTTTAAAAAGTCCAGCACTACAGACATACAAATCTTTAACAATTTCATGAGGAAACCACTTCGAACGAATCCAAACATCACAAAATTGTTAACACTAAAAGTTTTAAATTCCTTTCCTGATGTCAGATGATGACTTATAGTTAGCGTTGCTTGTTCAAATATATCACTGATTTTCCGTGTAAAACTTGCATGTGTGTGATAAAATATGATGCAGACTCAGATGTTTAGGCCTAAATGCAGGCTCAAAAACTCTATAATGTAGTGTCACAGAGAACTTAACTTAGTGTCTATTATTACTAAAAGAGTCTTCCAAATGATAGCTAGTGAACTTTGACTCTCTATTGGACATTAAAGTTTTAAGCGCTTGGATCATCGGATCAACAATATACACTACCTCGATCAAAAGAGATTATCAGGAAGTACGAACCTAAAGGTATATGACAGATTACCTGTTTAGCAATGAAGATGAAAGACATACAAACAAGTAAAGGCAGAGCCGCAGAGGAGATGCACCCTTAAGTTTAACAGTAATGGAAGAGAAATTGATAATCTGTGAGCCGTCATATTCTTCCATAACTGCATCCTCAAAAAAATCGGATATGGACCAATCATATATGATAACATCCTTGATCATACCTTGATCATACCCACATTTTTTGTCACGATATAGCTCCAGAACTCGTCCTTATAGAAATAAATGTTTATTGGGACAAAGCATTGTTGCCTGATATTAGTGACAACTCATCAATTTGCCCTTTGAGTTCAATGTGCACGGAAGGATCCATCCTATGGTGTGACAAGTCGGGAAAACTAGTTTGTGGGACTAAACTAATGGCGCGTTGGATATCACACATCGGTGGTAGTTTGTTCGGAGGTCTTCATGAAGGACTTCGATAATCACAAGGATGAGTGTGGGGAGAACTGGAGTACTGTCTTTAGGTGAGACATCAGTAAACTCTCTCGTCACATAGGTGACTCCAACAAGCTTTGTTATCACTGGGGTGGCCTAAGGAGGAATTGGAGTCATGTACTCCTCAATGTCATCACCCTGAATTTCTTCATCAGAGATATAGTCTTCATGTTCTTCCACTTGGTAAATGAATTCTTCAGAGTCAGACTCTGACTCTGTTAGAGACAATTTATCAATGGCAACTCTGACTGGACTCGGTGTCAGCAGTAGAGGAGGAAGGGGTTGACGATCAGAGCAGGCGACGACAATAGGGGTTGACAGTAAAAGAGAAAGATGCTTTGGATTTATTACATGTAATTCTCTGACTTTGGCGACTTTGACTGGACTTAGATAGTTGGTCGTAACATGCCCATAACTGTGGCAATTATAACACTGGATTACAGGACGAAGTGTGGAGTAGTCTCTTTCAGTGTTTTGATCTTTAGTGTTACTTGTAACGCTTTTGTATATGGTGTCCATCTTATATGCTAACATTGTTACATAACCTGGTGTGGGTATTTGCTATGAGGTGGACTTGAATGCTTATCCCAAACTAGTCGAGCGACTCAAAACTTTATCTAGCTTTTGAAGGATTTCAGTGTTCATATTAGTAGTTTGAGATTCACTAGCCTCTTTTATTATGTTTTTTATACAAAAAAAAAAGAAAACAAATTTTCTTAGACAAATGCCTAAAGAAAAGATTTTTTTAGTTTTTTAACCTAATACAAGGTGTTCCTACCTAAACCTTGTGCTCTGATACTAAACTGATGTGAACCGGTAGATGCGGGCCATGGAGGGAATCAGTGATATACTCGAAGTCGCTATGTTTCACTAAATAGAATGATCTTCGGTAGGAAAGCAATTCCAAACTAGCAATGTCAAACAGATAGGTTTTAACAAAAAATTGCATGCTTGGTTTGAACATTTCTAATCTCAATTAAATCTAATTATAATAACTATATCAAGCATGAATCATGATAAAATCTAGCATCAATATCAATGATAAGAAATCACAGGATTTGTAAATTCACACATCTCACAATATGATGGACAACAGGATATCTTGATAATAATTTAGAGATAAATCAAGTGATATAACCAACTAATAATTAGATTGCTTTGAAATAAAACTCACAGACGAAGGTGATTGAAGAGTTTGTTGATGTTCTTGGTTGAACTGATCCGATTTAAATTGTGATCTGATGGTTGTTTCGTTGGATGGGTGTTGGCAAGGAAGCAGAGGACGGGTCGCAGGTGGTCCACGATGCTTGGCGCGAGGAAAGAGTCAGCCATGCGATGAGATGTTGTTCTGGTACTGTACAGCGGCTTGGAAAAGGACAGACAGAGGAAAGTTGAGGCGGGCGGGCGAGACTGAGTCGATCAGAGCACTGAAGACTGCCACGGGGAGAAGGTTTTAATTGACTAGAAGATAGAGAGGGAAGGAAATAGAGAAGACAAAGTAGCAAGCAAGAGACTTGCTTTCAAGTTTTCATTCATCATTAGAGAGAGGAGAAGGGAGGAGACACAAAGAAGGGATTAGAGTGTAAGCAAGAGATATTTTCATTAATATATTCATCATCTTTCAAACAAGATACAATTGCCTACATATAGGCTAGATTTACAACTACCTACTAACACATAATGGTTTATAACTACCCACTACAACACATAATGATTTCATAACTACCCACTATCTTCACTACATACAACTGAAATAAAATAAAAAAACATAAAAATAAAGATAAGTGTTTTCATCAACCAAGTCAGTCTCAGGCTACTATGAACCCATAAGCGGCGATTTAGATAAGGAAACAAATCTGAGACTGAGTCGCCCTTTTTCTTCGCCCGTGAGCCCTCTCTTGCTGACTCGTCGTTGCCCTCTTCCTTCGCCGGTGAGATCGCCGTTGACGTCCTTCTTCAGGTAACTCTCTCTCTCAATCTCACTTTTGATTTCTCAATCTTCCAGTCTCTCTTCGATCTCCCCCTCAGTCTCTCTCTGTCTCTCTTTCCTGATCTCTCCCCATCTCCCTCTCTCCATCTCTCAAATCTCTCCCTCTCTTTAATAGGTAACTTAAATTAGTTAATTTAAATTTAGTAATTTAAGTAGTTAATTTAGTAATTTAAGTTAATTTAGTAAATAAAATATAAAGTTAATTTATTTTAAATAGATATAATCTAGTTAATTTAGCTAATTTAGCAATTTTAGTTATCGCAAGGATGACGATAATAATGATTTTGTGCCTCATCACAATTCAATGCGGAATAACAACATTAGCTGGTATTTGTTTGGACACATATATTACATAATTGTTACTGCATTCCTACATTTATTTTATAATAATTCCTACAACTCTTAATGTCTAAATTCATGCAGGATATGATAGAAAAAAGATAAGCATAAAACCTATCCAATTAAATGCAAAAGTTCAAATCAACGGGGATCGATTCAAATGCAGAAGTTCTAAAAGTAATCTTATCTACAGAACGGAATATCATCAAAATTCAAAGGAAATACGGACTAGAAGAAAACCCTATCGATTTCGCTGAGAATTAAAGGATAAATCGTCAAATATGGAGCAGAAATTTAAAATCCAAGAAGATAAAAAGAAGAATTAACGGACACACGCACCTAGATCCTGGACCAACAGCCAGGATCTTGGCGCGAAAAAGCTGTGTTTCCATGGCCTAGTGTTTGAATCTGAGAGAGCGTTCTCCCCCTATCTTCTTATGCTATCCAATATCTCTTTCTTCCTATAAATACTTACATACTCAGAGGCAGAGGGGCGAACTCCAAGAGAGAGCTTTAGTTTAGTTTAGTTTAATTTAGTTTTGATTTTTATTTTCTTTTTCAATGTAATTTTTATTTTATTTTAGGTTAGATAGAGTTACATGAGAGAATAAGAAAAAGAATTGTAATTAGAGTGACACTGAAGTAATCTTTATTAAAAAAAGAGAATTGTATTGAAGTCACATCAATGGAGTTTTCTACTTTTCTTCATCGTACTCGATCCAGTCAAAACAATATTTTATTTCTACTACTTCTCTATAATTCAAGGTAATCTTCACTATAACTCAAGGTACGTTATTCACCGGTAAAGGTAATTACCCTCCTCTATCTCTTTTCTCCTTAGTCTAATATAACGATTTCAAAACCAACACTCTCTTTTTATTTTTTTTCTTTGAACTCGTTTTTCTTTTCTTTTGAATTGACAACAAAACCATCTTCTCTGTTTCTTTAGATTTCCTTTAACTTAGATTAGCTTTAACTATTTTTATTTCTTTTAAAACTGAGAAGAGAACTCTTAACTTGTTTTAGTGAATTAAAAGAAGAAACTTACCCAACGCTCTCATCGCTGTCCCTCCCTGTGGATCACGACCCGTTAGCCCTAAGCTGCACGATAGCATTGAGGACCTACCACTGTTCTAAGCTTCTATATTTTCCTGTGCAGGTTTGGCTCGATCAAAATTTTGGCGCCGTTACCGAGAAAAGACAGTAAATTTTCTTTCTTTTTGATTTACTCTAAAAACGAATTAAACTTTTTCTTTTTTTTCTATGTTTTGATGTGCAAGTGCTAATTTCAAGAAAACGAAGGAAGCAGAACACATCTATGTGACTCTGAACTCTGCTGTAAAAAGCAAAGCCCAGAAGCCCTCTGCTTTGCCGCAAACGCGTTTGCGCGGCAGAGAGAGTTGATTACTAACTCTATTTGGTTGCAGGGTGCTTGAATTGAATTTTTAGTCTTCTGCAGTAATTAGTTTTCTTATTTAACCTACTTTGCACATGTTTCTAACCTCAACAGTAACTTGATTGTTTGTAAATGCTAAAAAACATTTAGACATTGCATTCTAAGCATTTATCTATTTCGTTACGTTTATATTACTGTTGAAGAGTGCTAGAGAAAAAAGTACGTCTGCATTGCATATAGCTTAGGAAAAACACTTATATGTTATATTGCTTGAGTGGAATTTTTTGCTATATACTTACACACGAGCACTAAAACGATCTAAGGGCTTGTCCAATAAACAAGATAATGTGAGAAAATCATTACCCTCCCTTAGCTCACAAACCATCTCCTCACTAACCCAGCCCAACTTAAAATTGAGTAGACGTTGGCCCTAGAGACATCTCGGATTCAAATAGGGATTAACCTAAGGGGAAAGTTGTTAGAAGTTGACTCTTACCAAATCAGTGTCAAGGTTGGGGATTGAGGGACGAAATCCCGAAAGCTGGTGGTTTAGCATAATTAGACCTGTTGCTTAGGCACAGATCCCTCCCACTGGTCTTGCCCCTACCTGGCTGATTAACTTGTGGTCAGGTTCTGCAATATACCTCCTATGGATAATCAACAGTTATGAGTCGTTTAGGTCTAAAGGTCTACTCTAACTTAGACTAGATTTTTCTTTCTTTTGTTTGTTTATGTTTGTTTTTACTTTTGATATCTTTGTGATATGGATTACAGTTATAATTAATGCATATAGTGATCCATACTTCACCCTAACCTCTTTCAATTCGGATATTACCAACCCGGCATTACATAACTTTAACCAACCAAGTATACCAGATTGGTCTTATCCGAATCAATATATGCCCCAATCCCAATATTATGAACAAGATTGGGATAATCATCACCACTCTTCACCGAATCAGTGGGGATATAACTTCCCCGAGTCTTACTATCAACAATCTTACCAACAAACAGCTTCATATACTTCATATCAACACCAACCTATAGAGGAAAAATTTTCTTTAGAAAAGAGTTTAGAAGCCTTCCTTGAGTCCACGCGAAAAGTGCGAATTCAATTGGACTCAATTCTCCCAAATAATTCCCACATCCAAGATCCATACTCTAATTTTTAAGTCCCGCCACAACAAGAACTTGTTGACTTCGAAAAGAGTATGAAATCCATGATTCAGAGCGAAGATTCCTTTACCTATTTCATCGATATGATAGAAGCAAGACTTAGTCGATTGGAAAACATGCATAGGAATGAGGAAACTATCCCCACCCAATCCTTGACTATTCCCAATATTTTTAGCCATATTGATGGAAACCAAGAATCATGATATCTTGAAGACTATGACCAAGATTCAGTTTCACCACAAAACTTTGAACTTGACCAATATCAACCCATTAATAAATTGGCAAGTTTTCATTTCAATTAGATTGAACTTGAAGATGAATATGACATTGATTCCCAATGTTGTGATTCAGTTCCACTTTTCGAATTGATGTTGACTCCAGTATCCTTACCAGATTTGAACCCAATTTCAGAGCCAACACTGATTCCTATCCCTATAGAGCTTGAACATAAACCACCTATTTTGGATAGTCACATTCCATTGTTGGGAAATGAATGTGAACTTCAATTCTATGATTTGGACCAAACTCATGAACCAACTCTGACTCTCGAACCTAAAATTGATTTAAGTTTTATTCCGAGTCAGTATCGGTTCCTATTCCTTTCATTGTTGAGCTCAAATCATCCATTCCACAAAATCCATTCCATTGTTGGACTAAGGTTTAGATCAATATGACTTTGTGATGATATCCCAAGATTGGTCATATAACAGGAAAAAATTTCATGCTAGTATACTGCATGATCCTATTCATATTGGAGAGTATAAAAATGTTAATAGGAAAGAGGTTATGAAGGTGAGCTCCATGGAAATCCATAGTATTTAGATTGGGAATAAACTCTTGACCCAATGAGACCACCACCAGAACCACCACCTTGAGGTGACAATTTTCCTTCCCTTTCACCTCTTTCATGTATTATTGCATTTCATTCATACATTGAGGATAATGCATGAGTTAGGTATGTGGGGGGTTTTACTACATACTTAGGTTTTACTAATATATATAAAAAAAATCCTTTCTTTAAAACTTTTTGAAAAGGAAAATAATACTTTGACTTATTTTTGTAAGAAATTAAGTTAATTTTAAGAAATAAGAGGATCATAATTAGGATTTCTTATACTTGGTCAAATAAAATTATTTGTTTGATTTTGAGGTTAGGAAGAAAGATTGAAAAGTAATTTAGTCTTGATTTTTACCTTGATGAAATATGTATACTTTATACACTTACACACTTAGGGTTCTAAAATAAAGATTCTTATGCATATTATAAAAATTTACTATATAAAAATCCTCTGATTAAGCTAGGATTTGTTTCTCATGAAGCGTAATTATTCACGCCTAAAAGTGATTCATATAAATAAAAATCCTTAGTTTTGTGGCCTATTTGCTCGAGTCCTAAGTCCTTGGGGGTGTTTTCTCACCCGGTGCCCTAAAACCGTCCGGTTTGAGAGTCACCGACTAAGACTCGTTACATGGGCGAATTAGAAAGCCTAATAGAGCTAAGGATATTACCGGCATAAATGTAAAAAAAATAAATAAGGCATAAGAGTTAGAGTTAAAGAATCCCAAGTCAAATTTTCATGGTCACAAGGTGCATATGACTTAGAATAAAATAATAGACTAGATGAGAAATACAATTTAATTCTTACCTCATTGAAAATAAATTTTTGAATAAAACTAAGTTTAAGAATGACTAAGTTTTTGATAATCCTATGACTTATACATTACTTGAATTTTTATATTGATACTTCAAATATTTTTCTTCAAAATGCGTTTTCGAAAATACTAACACCTTGTTTTTCTTTCTTTATGGATTTGTGGGTGTAATGCACTAAAAGCCCTCACGAGACAAAACTCGTCCTCTAGGGATAACCTAGAGGTTTAACAGCTTGTTGTACGTGCTAAGTGCAACCATGATTCCTACGAAAGTGATAGGTTAAGGTCAGTTTATTTTTTCTTCTCTTTGTTTTGCTCGAGGACGAGCAAAACAAAGATGTGGGGTGCATTCCTACATTTATTCTGTAATAATTCCTACAACTCACTTGTCTTAATGTCTAATTCATGCAGGATATGATAGAGAGAAGATAAACACAAATCCTATCTAATTAAATTTAAAAGTTTAAATCAACAGAGATCGATTCAAATCCAGATGTTCTAAAGTAATCTTATCTGAAGATCAGGTATATCAGATGAGATGATATCATCAAAATTTAAAGAAAAACGGATTAGAAGAAGACCCTTCGGTTTCGCTGAGGATAAAGGATGATCGTAAATATGGAGCAGAAATTCAAATCCAAGAAGATAGAAAGATAGATAAAGAATCAACGGACAAAGCACCAAGATCCTGGCCCTTGCCGTGAAAACGTGGCAAAAGTCGCGTTTCCCAAGCCTAGTGTTTGAATCTGGGGGAAGCTTTGCTCCCCTATCTTCATACGCTATCCTCTATCTCTTTCTTCTATAATACTTGCGGACAAATTTCAAGAGAGAGTTTTAGTTTAGTTTAGTATAGTTTAGATTTTATTTTCTTTTTCAATGTAATTTTTATTTTATTTAGGCTAGAGATTGTTACATGAGAGAAGAAGAAGAAGAATTGTAATTAGAGTGATACTGATGTAATCTATCTTCAGAGAGAATTGTTTGAAGTGACATTAATAGAGTTTTCTACTTTTCTTCATCATCTCGATCTAGTCAAGCAATATTTTTATTTCTACTGCTTCTCTTTAATTCAAGGTAATCTTCACTACAACTCAGGTACGTTATTCAACGATAAAGGTAATTACTCCTCTATCTCTTTTCCTTTCTTAGTGTAATATAACGATTTCAAATTTTTCTTTTTTTTCTTTTTCTTTGAACTCGTTTTTCTTTTCTTTTGAATTACACAACAAAACCATCTTCTTGTTTCTTTAGATTTGCTTTAACTTAGATTAGCTTTAACTACTTTTATTTTCTTTTAAAACTGAGAAAAGAACTTTTAACTTGTTTTAGTGAATTAAAAGAAGAAACTTACTAACGCTTCCATCGTTGTCCTCCCTGTAGATCACGACCCGTTAGCCCTATAGATTACATGGTAGCATTGAGGACCTCGCACTGTTCTAATTTCTATATTTTTCTGCACAAGTTTAGCTCGATCAGTATTTATGAATGTATTTTGTGAAATTGACTATATTATGCATGTATTTTAATATGTTTCTACCAACAACACATGTATTTATCTTTTCTCTTGTGATATATAAATATTAATGTTTACATAGATTTGTCATTTTTGAGTTTTTTATGTAGCGTTTTGCGCTTATCGCCCGAAACTGATCCACCATACCGTGACTGATGCTTTTTAGGGCCCGCCGAGTCGGCGGTCGAGACCGCGACTTTGAACCATGTCTCAAAGTATTTCTGTGTTACCATGCAAAAATACTAACCTAGTCTAATAGACATGGTAATTTATGATATGGAAAGAGCAGAGTTTACTTTAATAGTGGTGTCATATTCTTCTCTTCTAGCCATCTGACACGCGAGAGGCGTTTAGCCCCAATTTCCACATATATATTCATGCAATACAAGTTCCCTCATTATGAAATTTATAAAGGTGCAATTTAAGTTAGATAAATGGCAAGTAGCACCCTCATCTAAGTCTCTTCTCAAGATAAAAAGAAAAAAGAGAGGTTGGCTATGGAACACAAGGCTTCATAAAGATTTGACAAGATTCAAGACCCAACAGACTCCCCTCCAACTGGTGTTAACCCGCAAATTTTAATAAAGATGGACAGAATCATAAAGCACAAACATTAACAGTTGAGGTTGATTCAAGACTTTGAAGTCTACCTATGTTTTCTGAACTACAAATAATGGGTTAATCAGGGAAAATGCAA
>JAVJIF010025769.1:0-50298 GCA_038442645.1 Agave tequilana | reverse complement strand
CCATTGCATCGTCAAAAGGATAAAGTGATCGCGCCCTGATCAGATTCCTACGAGCATATTTCCCCAGAAACTTCAGAGGAGATCTACCTGTAATTTCTTAATTACTTGTAATTTCGCTCCTCAAATCTTTTTTTTGGTAAGTTTTCCCCCGATTATATTTCAATGGAAAAACAATTATGGATATGACGACTTCCAAATCTGAAACCTCATATCAAATTGTATTATTTTACATGCTAATAGGTGCTTCCTATGTAAAATGATTAATAAAAGCATTAAGCAACGCTCATCATGTAAAGTGAAAATCAGCAATTTACATAATTAAGATTACTAGAAATATATTACATAAATTATGTTAGATTAATCATCAAATTATAAAATCAAGAAATCATGACTTGATTGTATATCTTGAGCTTTTGTAATTTGGTAGGAACCATTTTGATCATAATAAAAGGCAAAAGAGAACATTAATATCAAATATTAAAGTAGGAATTTGTTAGTTCTCGTATAGTAAATTTGAAGTATCTGAGCAAGATCACATCCCTCAGTACGAGCTTGTACACATACTTCTAAAGCTATTCTATTAGCTACCGTACCGAGTGTACCCCCGCCCCCACCCAAAAAAAAAAAAAAAAAAAAAAAAAAACAAAAGAATTCATGGGAAAAACACTTGGCATAGAAACCCAATCTTGAGTGACAAAAATACTGCGACTAACCAATAATTTCAGTTGGTACCTTCTAAATTATTTAATATCCCTATAACCCATGAAAACAAATGATTTTGACCTAGACCAGTATATATACCGGTTTTCCTTATTGGATTTGGGTTTGGATGTTAATGAATTCTGAACCCAAAGCTGAGCCTGCTTACATCCATAGATCTGACCAACCAACCTGATACCATCCTAAGACATTTTAATTTTTGGCCATAAAATGCGATGCTTTTTGAGACCCGTCTTGCTAATATTGTGATAATACATGTAGGTGTTTAAACATCAGTGTAAAAAAAATTGCACCTGTCACAAACAGGAGTTTTATATGTGTATTTACAGGAGTTTTTATATGTGTATTTACTTGCAAGTTCATGATTGTTTTGGTTTTTCCCCCCTTGTTTCTGTTTTAATTAAAAAAATTGTTTTGTTCTACAGATGGTGTTGGTATTAACCCTCAGCAAAGTGCAGGTATGTCTTTGAGTTTTAAATGATGTCTATGTTATTAATTATAAATCTCATGGAAAATTTCATGGAAAGTGGTTTTCGTAGCTTTTTGGATGAAAATCTCATGGAAAGTTGACACCACAAAAGGCTTGGTTTAATGGCACAAGCAAAGAAAATCTCTCTCTGTGAAATGGGTTTCCCATTCCCTTGTTCATGTGAAACAAACAAGCGAAATCAATTTCACAAGCCATGGTGAAATTGATTTCCTCAGGCCTACTACAGTTGGTGAAATACATTTTCTTGAAACAAAACATCCTAGATGAAATTATCCCTGGACAGCCTTTGTTGTGCCATAGCTCAGTACCCAAATGCTGCTAATGGAGAATGTAGCTGCAGCTGACTGGCTAAGAAAAAGTGGACAAGGGGTGGCAACAAGAAATATGTTTGGCGTATCTTTAGGGTTCCAAGGGGTGGTAACAAGAAAGATGTTGTGTATGTCTTTACGGTTTCAATCCGAAGCGCACCTTGCAGGGAATTTGCATATTGCTCAAGAGAAATACATTTAGTACATATTCTAAATGCATTTATTTTATCAAGTTATTGTAATCAGTTTTTTTGTATATATGCCATGATGCACGACAAAAGAATTCCATTCTTGCAGGGAAATTTGCATGCTCAATTAACATAGTGTTATTACATTACGCATTTCACTGGCCTTAGCTCTGTGAAATATGTTTTCCTGGATCCCCAACTTGTAATATTTGGTTCATTGCACCTTTATTGATTTATCTTATTATTGTCATTTCAAGATTATTTCTTTGTTTTAGTTAGTTCTACAAAATTTCCACTTCATGAGTACTGTTTGGTGTTACATAGAAAAGAATTATTTTGTTTCTGCAATAGTTGTCCGAGTGTGACTTTTTATCTTGAATATACAGGTAATGTGTTTCTTAAACATGGTTCCGAGTTGCGGCTGATTCCTCGTGACAGAGTTGGAGCTCCAGATGCATCATTCTAGAGTTAAAATGTCTACCAGCCTGGAGGCTGCAAAATCCTCTTAAGCTTAAATATTCAAAAACTCTGTATTTCTCCTTTTGATGACTGGTGGTTGATACTGCATGCCTGAATAGCTGGGGAAAATGTTCCAATGTAATAAATATTATCATCCAGCAATTTTTATGTTAGTAATTCATCAGCTGTCTCTTCCTCAAATGGTTCAGAACTCTACAACATGAAGACATACATCGCTGTTTTGATTATTGTGAGCTCTCTTTCTGTGTGATTCACAGTGCAACTGCCGGTGGTTGCACTGTTCTTCTATTGTCAAATGCCGGTGCTGTCTGCAATGTGTTTCCGCTGTGTCCATCAGATGCTGCTGCCATCCAACTTTGGGTTACCTGATGATATTTGTGAGTTCATGCCATCATTCTACGCTGAGATAATCATCAAGACTATGCAAACAGGAGATCCACAGCCCTTTGCTGGTACTTTCTGCAGTTCATTCGTCTATCCTGAGAGTTGGAGATCCTTAGTTTCCAGTAAATTGAAAATTTAATCACAAATGAAGAAGACTAGCAAACAGTAAACAAACTGCCCTGCAATATTAAATGTGTCACTGGATTCACACATGGCTCGGAGAGATGAAGAAAAGAGAGAGAGAGAGTCGGTGTCTGATTGCAACCAAGATTTCATTAGCCAAAATTAACCCGAAATGCATTAAATTTCTTTTGGTTCCTTGTACATTTGCAGCTGTCTGCTTCGTGATTTACTTTCAACTCTACTCCAATTATTATCAGAAAATATGGAGGATATCTGATGATCATAATTGCTATAATTGGATCCTGGAAAAATCAGAGATTGCAGTAGTTTTTTGGTATTTGTTTAAAAAATATGTTAACATATAATTTTATTATCTGTAATTGATGTGAATGCCAGTAATGAGATCTAGATTCATATTTGGTTTTGGATTTGATACCCGAAATCAAATATTTTCTTTTTCTTCCATCATTTATAAATTTTCTTTTTTTTGTTCTATTTTTTCCCCCATTGCCTCTTTCTTAACTCTCCAAATTTCAATCAAATTTTTTTTTTTGTTCTTTTGATATTTTTTGTGAGTTTATGATTAAAAACTGATTTTTCTTCTCTATTTCTTTATATAAAAAGGTTCAACCTTTTGTATTGGAGACAAATTTGTGGGGACAATGGAACCGAAGTTTGACTGTTGACCGTATGGATTGGTAATTATGGCCTAATGCATGCTCATCAACTGAGCCTAATGATGTTAAAAATTCTCAATGTTGCTAATTTTTAACTTTCCCAGCAATTTAGCAACTAACTATTGAATTATGAGATAATTAAGTGTTGCGCGCGCCAAGACAACAACCTCTTTGAGGAATCCGCCAAACGGAGACCGATGCAGCCAGAGATGTACCTAACACGACAAGAACAGAGAACAATAGAGAAAAGCAATCAACACAGTATTTAACGAGGTTCGACAACGTGCCTACATCCTCGAGGCAAAGAGGAGAGAGATTTTATTGATTCAACAATCAATTACAACTTCTTCCTTTCTTCAAGGAATTTTCAAGAGAGATTTTCAGAGAGATTTTCTGGGATACAATACATGAGGGCTCTAGACCTTATTTATAGCCACAGAGTCCCAGGGTATTAGGAAACCTCGATTGAATTCGATCCCAAATAGAAAAGGAATCCGAATCCAGAAAGGTCAGTAGAAATGCGTCTGTCGGTCGACCGCCGGTCGACCGACCCATGCCAGGTCGACCGGTCCGGTCGACCGGCTCCAACCGAGAGCAGCGCCTTGTCAGTCGGTCGATCGGTGGTCGACCGCTCTTTAGCCATGGTCGACCGGACGGTCAATCGGGATACTCCTGTGCATGTTGTGCACACCGGTCGACCGGGCGGTCGACCGGCCTTCTCCACCGGTCGACCATGCGGTCGATCAGCTGCTTTCTTGGCTTGCTTCAAATGCGTTGTTCGCTCTCTTTGTTTTCGATCTCTGTGCTAACTTCCTCAACCACCTCTATCTCCTCTCTCCCTACAATCTCCAGCTCAGTGAAGATTTTTCAAATCTGAGCCGAACTCCAACGAACTCCAATATATCGCCTGGCAAAATCGACACACAATCTCGGCGAAATCGACACACGATCTCGTCTTTGAGCGCTCCAGGCGAAATCGACACACGATCTCGGGGAAATCGACACACGATCTCGACTTGACCAACAGACTAAATCTGTTCCTTAAAACAAATTGTCAGTATACGTACAATTGATTTCCACTGATTTCACCAGATGCAAATTGAGTTTCTTGTTGCCACCTGCAACCTTACCAAACTCCAATATCAGTTGTAAGTTTCCAACTTCAACTCAGCTATCAACTGGGATGCACCACACATGCCTTCCCTACACTTCACTGACGAGAACTCCTATACCTGCCGATTACCGAACGTGTCTCCAACTCAGTGACTACATGACCTCACGAAGAACTCATCATGAGCTAACACTGACTCTCCAATTGATTTGCTCTCTTCAGTCTACATGTTTTCAGTTGACAGTCCAACTAAGTCTTGAGTAGAGCACACCGAACACCATCATCGGCTTCAACAACTAGATGCACACCCCTCCTATGCAAGCTCAACTATCTTCTCACTAGAAGATCATCTGTTTATCGATATCACAATACCTCACCTCTACGTGAAGTCTAACTAGCCACAACACTTCACCTCTACGTGAAGTCTCCCCACCTCTACGTGAAGTTCCAATCGGCCACAACTCTTCACCTCTATGTGAAGTTCTAATTAGCTTCTCGAGAACCACTTAGCTTCATATGGGTTGCATCACCAAATGTGGCTGCGCCTTTACGGCTGCCTACGCACCTTGCCCAAAGGATCAAGCCAACTATAGTTCATTAAATGAGCTCCATCAAGCTCAAGCACCTGTGACTGAATCTGCAGCAGTGAATCTATCTGGCTAAGTCATATGAACCTCCTCACTACCGTTATGGAGAACAACGGCCTTCAACTTGAGCTTGTCGCGGTCACAAGCTTGAGATTCATGCTTCTTTACCCACTTTCGTGGTTTTATCTTGGTTCCTATGGCTGCAAACAATTTGATATTCTCATCAATATCTTCAACCTATTCAATATCAACCCTGGCTATATGATCTCCACCCCGTGTCACATCCGATGATGTATTCACTGATACCGAACCAACTGGAGATGGTGGAGTATCATCAACCTCCACCCGCTACGATACTTCCTTAGTCTTCGTCCTCTCTACCTGCTGAGAGACGATGAACTTCAACACTGAAGTCTCATCAAACGTGACGTGCTGACTCAACACGATCTTCTTATTGTCGGGGTCCCATAACCTGGAGACTTTCATATTTCTCTTGACACCCAAAAACACAAACTTCTTTGCTTGCGGATTCACCTTGTCATCTTTGGCACTGAAGTAGGTCAACTTTCAAATTCCCGCAATAAACCATGATCTTGAGCAGCTTTTCCAGACCAAATTTCCAATGGAGTTTTACCTCCTATCGCAGTCAATCCATTTATGAGATGACTAGCATACACAATAGCTTCAGCTCAAAATGATTTGTCTAATCTTGTATTAGACAACAATCACCGAACCTTCTCTAGCAAGGAACGGTTTACTTTCTTAGTCAACCCATGTATACCTTCTATAAAGTGAGTACCAATACCAGTGTTCTGGCCAAATCGTAGAAATTGGTTCATATATCTTTTAACATTATCAAACTGTAGCTCCTTGATCTTCCTACCTGTCTGCTTCTCTATTCTTCATTTCTACTTTACCAACATATCTAGGGCTCACACCTTTGTCTCATGGGATATATCCAACAATGCCTAGATAACTCATCAATAAAAGAGATAAAGTACCTGTGACCTCCAAGCGATGCAGTCTTAGCAGGTCCCCAAATGCTTACGTGAACACTATCAAGAAGACCTTCTAAGCGGTGAATACTGGTGCTGAATTTCACCTTCTTCTTGTCCAGAACGTCGTGTTCACCTACCAAGTTGCAGGTAGTAGCACCTTCCAATTATCCCTTCTTTGCAGGAGCTTGCAAAGAATTTTCACCTCCATGTCTGACCTTTATCTGCCAGACCTGTGTGCAATCATCATCTGAAGAAATAGAAGTCTTCACCTGACCTATAACTGTACTACCCTTCAAGTAGTAGAGATTGTTCTGGCGGACGCCCTTCATCACCACCCTTGAGTCTTTGGTCATCCTGAGAACACCATCTCGTATAGATACCACAAGGCCCAATACTTCCTAAGCGCCAACAGAGATAAGATTTCTTTTGAATTGAGGGACATACCTCACCTCCTTCAATTCTCATACTATCCCATCAAACATCTTGATATGGACTGTACTCATCCCTTTCACATTACACGGATGATCATCACCATGACCGTGAAGCATCCATCTAGCTTTTTAAAGCTAGAAAATCAGGCCCTATTCGCACACATGATAGGTAGCTCCGGTATCTAAGATCCACTCAGTACTATCTGAGTAACTAACAGTAGGAGTAGTGACAGAGAGAGAGAATACCGATGAGTCTGAATTCGATCCATCCGCCTGTGATATGCTGGCTTGAGTACTGACCACCTGCGTGAGATTTGCCTCGATCATCAGCTCCTGCTTCTTACCTTTAGCCTTCGGATAGTCAACCTTCCAGTACCCTAGCTTCTTGCATAAGGCGCATTGATTCCTCTTCAGATCTCTGAAGCCTGATCTGGACTTCGGTCTTCCCTGATCATCCCTTCCCTTCCTATTGGAACTTCTGCTTCTTACCGCCAATGCACCTACTGTTGTGCTCCCCGAAGAAGACAATATTGAAAGTACACCTAGAGGGGGGTGAATAGGTGTACGGCTAATCTAATGAACTAAATACGAAAATTAAAACTTAATTGCAACAACACTTAATGCAACCCACGAGTGTAGCCGAATTCTCGGTAAAGGGCTCTGGACTAACTCCTCTTGATTCCTCTGAATAAGAGTTGAGGTGCTATATGAAGCTCTCGTGGTTAAGCACAAGTGAGGCACACACAAAACAAGCCAAGCATATAATATATGAATGAGCAATATGAAAATGATGCAAGGCACAATATAAAAGAGAGAGGAGAGAGTAAGAGTTAATGGATCAAACGCAAACGCCGAGATTTGTTTCGAGGGTTCGAGCACCCAGCTTTACGTCCCTGCCTTCACACAGAAGGATTTCACTAACTCGTCTACAAAGGACTCCCACATAGGGACCTCCAATGAGGATTTGGGGCAATTACAATATGGAGTACACAACTCCTCTCTCAACCAAAAACAACTCTACACTTAGAGGCTAGGCACAAAGCCACCACAAATCGATCACCTCACAACTTGAGGGATGGGCACAAAGCCACAAAACCAATCAACCTCTCACTAGAGGGATAGGGTACAAAGCCACACTCCACAAATCAACCTCTACACAAAAGGGATAACACAAAGTAGGAGGGTTTACAACTTAGTGATCAAAAGACCACAAATAAATTTTTCCACAAAAAAGATCCTATAGATAGGATAGCAAGATATGGGCTCAAGTGTGGAAAAAACAAAGAGTTTGGAAATCAAAAACTCAAAGAAAAACTCTAGGGAAAAACTCTAGATAGAATTGAAAGTGAAAATCAAACCAATTCCCAAAAAATTTTCTCTTCAATGATTTTCCAACCCTTTTAAAACAAGATAAAGATCAAATCTTTAAGCACTAAAAATTCTTTAAAAACTTGCTGAAAAGATGTAAATTTTTTCTCTTAAAATTCTTTTTCAAAACACCCAAGAGATGGGGTATATAGAGGCCCAAAACAGATTTGCCCGTTGGCTGTTGACTAGGCCAGAATTGGCCTTCCGATCGACCGGACAACGTCAAATTTTTGACTGTTAAGCCGGGCTCTGAACCAGAGAGCAACGGTTCTCTGACCGGTCGACCGGGGTTACCTGAGAGTGGGTTGCCTTCAGTCGGTCGATCGCACGGTCGACCGGCCAACTGACACGGCCTAGTGCACATTCTTGTGTACGTCCGGTTGACCGCTTCCGGTCGATGCCAGAGCCTGGCAAAAATATTTTAGGACTTAAGGGTTTATAAATACCAAATAAATCCCATAAATCTCTAAAATCCACAAAAATAATAGTTTATTATAATACTTTGATATACAAACATGTGTGAAAAAATTCAACACATATTTCAAACAATTTGAACCATTTTGTGTTATGAAAATTTTGTCGAAAACAAAATCCGTATTTTCCAAAACTTGATTTTTGAATTGAAAATTCGTTTTTTCCAAAAACTCATCCAAGTACAAAAACATGATATTTGAAACAACTTGAAGCATATAGTATATGGATAGAATCCAATATACATATAAAGATATCTTATATATATATCAATATTTTTGACACATAAATCCAAAAATATGTTTTGTTAAAATTGAAAATCACCTAGAGGGGGGATGAATAGGTGATAATGCTAATCAATGCACAAATAAAAATTATGATGCAACAATCTCCCAAAACAAGACTAGAAGCCGGATCCCCGTGAAGGGCTCTGAACTCCTTCCTTGTGATTCCTCTGGATATGAGTTGGAGGTGCACAATGCAATCTTGTTGTATGGGACTTTGATGACAAGATGAATGAAAACAAGTGAATATTGCAAAGAAAATAAAGAGCAAGTAATAAGAGCAATGAAAGTAAAGGAAGAAGCAAAGAGCAAGTAAACCAAACGCAAACACCGAGAATTTTTCCGAGGTTCGAGCACCCAGCTCTACGTCCCCGCCTTCCCAGAAGGATTTCTAACCACTATAACTTCAAAAAGATGTTACAAAAATACACCGGAGTACCCAACTCCACAATCTCAAGTACAAGTTCTCTCTTGGTGATCAAAAAAGACCACAAACTCTCTTTTGAAAAGTTCTCTTCCCTTACAAAAATCCTTGTAGAACAATGAGAGGATTGAAGCTCTTGTGTGTAAGTGGAAAAGAAAAAAGAAATCAGAGAGTCTTTGGAAACACTTCAGAAAATGAGAGAAATATTCAGCACAAAAAACCAAGCTCTTTTGAATGCCTTAAACTTTTGAAACTTTTGCAAATTTTCTTGTGATCAACCTCTCCCTAAACACCCCTATTTATAGTAGAGGGCTAGGGTTAAAAGTTAAAACTCACTTAAGGCTAATTAGGAAGTATTAGGATCAGCAAATATCATTTAAACCCCTTTTAGAAAGAAAAAGACAAAAATAAATAACTCAGAAAAATAGCCGTTACTGTTCAAACGGCTCTCTCGGTCGACCGGTCGGTCGACCGAAGTTCAAAAACTAAGATCCGTTGCCGGCTCTCGGTCGAACGCTCGGTCGACCGAAAAATACAGAGAGCAAACGGCTTACAGTCAGGCAGGTTTCGGTCGACGCTCGGTCGATCGTGAAACGTGCACACGGATACGCACCTACTGCCAGAAACCTCGGTCGACTGGGCACGGTCGACCGACTTGACCTGACACAGGGTCGGTCGGCCGGTCAGTCGACCGGCTCATGCAAAAGTCAAAACTGAAACAGAATTTTGAAGGGAATTTAAAATTAAACAAAGTAGTTTGAATAGAGATATATATAAAACATAAAAATAAGTTTGTAGGCAGAAGATTGTATACAAAAATATTTTTGTACATATTATAGGAAATATTTTTGGAAATAAGATGTGTGCAAAAAAGTGTGTGATAGAGCTTCAAACCTATTCACTATTCTTTAACAAAACTATAAAACTAGAAACAATTCTAATGAAAAATCCTGAGCAATCTTGAAGTCTTGAGCCATGCAATGCCTTGCTAGAGCCTTCTCTTCTATGTTCCTCCTTGATGTGCAAAACGCCTTCTTTGCTTCATGAACTTAGAAATTCTTGCAATAGCTAAGCAATGGCCTCCAAATATGGTACTAACCTGAAACTTATCTTAAACAAACTAATTAGTACCAAATAGCTCTTATTTGTTTGTTATCATCAAAACTCTAAACAAATGGAGAGTGTAACCTTTTGGGCCAACAAAAATACCAAAACACCAAACTCATGAAATAGACTATCAAACTAAGTTGGTTTAATTCTAATATACATTAAATCATGTAAACTTGTTGATTCTATCTATTCATGAAAACCAAGATCAGTTAAACCAAAAACCGAAAACCAAAACCAAAACATGAAACGTGTGTATGTTGTGAACTTGAGCATATCACACTATCTAATCTTTAACAGATGGATCTAAACCATAATCTAAACTATGTACCGAAGTCTTCTTGTAGAGCGCCGTCTCCAAGTCGACTCGATTCAAACGGTGATCCACTGAGCTTGACTCCAACGAGTGCTAGATATGAACTTTGACGCTCGGGCTCTTGAATCACCATGTGAAAGCTCCAAAATACCTTTGTTGAAGCTAATCATCTAATAATATCTTGGTTAAGTATCTGAAACTAAACATCACATGATTATTAGTAAACATAACTACATGAGTTAATCATCATCAAAACTAGAGTGGACGGCCTTCGGGCCAATAAATATGTCCTGTCTCCTTACTTCAAACTCACAAGAGTAGCAGACATCTCACTATAGCTAAGGGATTTTCTTCCATTGATCAATATAAGAGTAAAGGTCGCATACTCTTCTTGAGGAAGAGAATTCAATAGAATTACCGCCTTATCCTCTTCATCGATCTCCACATCCATATAACTAGATCTGTAAGAAGTTTTGTGTAGCTATTCATGTGTTCGTTGATGGAACATCCTCTCTACATCTGAAAACGATAAAACTTACTCTTCAACTGCAACCGCGATTTGATACTTTTCGTCGGATACTTCTTCTCCAGGATCTCCCATAGCTGCCTTGTAGATGTTTCATGCAACACATGATACTTGATGTCTTGTGTCAAACAAGACCTGATCAAGCCACATGCCATACGGTTCATCTTGTCCCAATCTTCTTCAGTTGTTGATGCACGCTTTTTCTCTAACAGTAGAGTGTCTTTGAGGTTTGATGTCGTCAGCACATCCATCACTTCAGACCTCCACATATCGAAGTTGTTCTTGCCGTCGAACTTCACCACATCAATCCTCAACGGATGTGGATTTGATGTACTTTCTCTAACCAACTTCTCAACTGATTCCTCAAAGTAATGCGAAAATAAACGGAGTTAGATAAAACAAACTAGATAAAGACAGGTCTTTACCTCCACGCGAAACCCTCGAAGAGTTTTTGAAGTTATCTACTCCTCTGAACTGATTCCTCGAGCAATTCACACGCTGTTTTGAGAACGACACACGTGTTGGCCCAAAGGCCATTAGCTCGACGTTTTGATGATAACAAACCATATATAGTTATGCTTTTAACAATTTTGTTTAAATGAGTTTCAGGTTAAAAAATCATAGGATGTTTGACGGCTCCAACATAAGACTCACACTTTTGGAAGCCGCAAAGATTTGGATCCCAAGAGCCACGGCACAATAGAAGCGCTCCAGGATCAAACAAGATTGAAGACTACAAGATTTGTATTTTTATTTTTAGTTAGGATTTTTAGTCATTTTGTCAAAACCTAGATGATAGAGGTAGATTACTTTGGGATTGTCACACACACTTTTCATATTGCTCATGCCTACAAACAAATTTTCATATCAAGATTTCTAACCTAGTTTTGGAAAATCAAAGTTTGGAAAAATCATTTTGGAAAAACAAGTTTTTGGAAAAACAGTTTTTGTTTGGAAAAGGGATTTTGTCAAAATATAGTTCAAGTCTTTTGGTGTTGGTCTATGATCACACCCTGATTTTTACAAGTCCTAGAACTCTATTTTGTAGTCCCCTATCCAAAGAATTTTTATCAAAATTTACCATCTTCAAATAGCCTTTGGGAAAAACAGTTTTTGCCTTGTCCGGTCGACCGGCCCAGTCGACCGACATGCACCGCTGTGCATGTGTGCACATCGGTCGATCGACCGGTCGACCGAGAGCAAGAGCTTGCTCTCTGTTTTTCCCCGGTCGACCGGGTCGGTCGACCGAAGAGAGACTTGCTCTCTAGTTGGGACTTTGGTCGACCGCTTCGGTCGACCGGCTTCTCAACGGTTGGAAATCCGACCGTGACGGTCGACCGACAGCAGTCAGATTTTCTGACAGACTCCCAACAGCTATATTTTTCTGACTCAATTTTTGTTAGGCTTCTCCCCAACGACTCTTTTGACCTTTGTAAGTCAGTTTTCATCCCCTATAAATAGAGGGAGTGTTTTACAACTAAAGGAATAAGATTTACAAGTTAAAATTCAAGTTTTCAAAAGTTTAGCCTTAGCAAAAGATTTTTCATTGAGCCAAAATTTCAAACTCTTTTACTTGAAGCAATCCTCTACTTCTCTCTAGTTTTTGTGCATACACAATCTCAAAGATATCATCTCCTCATCTTGGTTGTAGGGTTGTGCAAGTGAGCTTTTTGGTGTGGTCAAGTGTTGATCACCTCTTTCTTCATTGTGAGAAGTTGTAGAGGCATCGGCCTCAAGCGAGCGAGTGTGCTCCAAGTTGGTGTTGCGGCACCGCGAGAGATAGGACAAGTGTGTCCTTGTATTGACGATCCAGTGGGATCACCAATAGTGAAAATCCTTCGTGTGTCGAAGGCGGGGACGTAGAGGTGGCTCGAACCTCAGAAAAATCTTCGTGTTTGTGATTGTCCACTTTTCTCTAAACTCTATCTCTCTTTTACTTGTTTATTAATTACCTATTTACTTACAAGTTCTTTTAATTGTGCTTATTGCTTAAATAGTTTTTAAATCCGCAATATTTGATCATTAGTATAGCCATCACCTATTCACCCCCCCAACAAACAGTCCCAACGCCATTTCGAGATCGACACACGATCTCTGCCAAACAGCAATTGATGCCTTCAGAATCAACACACGATCCCACGCTGAACCTGGGATGGTCTGATACCACTTGTTGCGTGAGCCAAGACAACAACCTCTGAGGAATTTGCCAAACAGAGACTGATGCAGTCGGAGATGTACCCAACACGATAAGAACATAGAACAATAGAGAAAACAATCAACACAGTATTTAACGATGTTCAGTAACGTGTCACGTCCTCGCGGCAAGGGGGAGAGAGATTTTATTGATTCAACAATCAATTACAACTTCTTCCTTTATTCAAGAAATTTCCAAGAGAGATTTTCAGTGAGATTTTCTGGGATACAATACATGAGGGCTCTAACCCTTATTTATAGCCACAGAATCCCAGGGTATTAGGAAACTCCAATTGAATTTGATCCCAAACAGAAAAGGAATCCGAATCCAGAAAGGTCAGCAAAAACGTGTTTGTTGGTCGACCGACCCATGCCACGGTCGACCGACTCCAACCGAGAACATCGCCTTGTCAATCGGTCGACCGGGTGGTCGACCGCTCTTTAGCCACGATCGACCGGGCGGTCGACCGGGATACTCCTGTGCATGTTGTGCACACCGGTCGACCGGCCTTCTCCATCGGTCAATCGTGCGATCGACCGGGTGCTTTTCTGGCTCGATTCAATGCGCTGTTTGCTCCCTTTGTTTTCCGTGCTAACTCCCTCTACCTCCTCTATCTCCTCTCTCCCTACATAAAGCAGATATTAAGGGAAGCTATCACGACTCAAGCCTCAATTATCATAATCACACCACTTATTTCTCAAGTCTTTTTAAGCCAAAGCCAGTATTTTTATAATGAAAATTATCAAGCCTCTTCGTCAACATAATAGACCAGAGCCCTTCAAACTCCCCCCGCCGCGCGCTCGCCCCCGCCCCCCCCCCCCCCCCCCCCCCCCCCCCAAACTCCATCCAGAATCTCTATTGCTCCACTCCAAATCTCTTCTCCAATGGCCGAATCAATGGATTCCAAGCAACCCATCAAGAGAAGCTCTCAGAAAGGCCAGAAACAGGGCTTCATGAGCTTTTTCTCATGCAGGTGCCACCAAACTGCAGTTGAAGTAGAAAAGAAGAAGAAGGTGAAGAGAATTGGGTGGTCTGGCTCTCTCTGCAACTTGCAGGAGAGCTCCAAGGTCATGCAGAGGCCAGAGCCTGAGGTCAATGGAGTTATGATTAAAACTCCTCCTTCCTCTGCTTCTTCTTCTTCTTCTAATAAGCTATGATAACTCCCTCCTCTTCCTCCTCTTCATCTAATTCTCCCAGCGGGTCTTTTAGAGGGATGCATTTGGGGAGGTTTTCAGAGTGCAATGAGTGCCACATGGTGGTTGACCTGTGACTGGGGTCTCAAGGGTTCCTGCTCTCAGGAGCAATGTCTTCCCTTGCTCTGAATGTGGTGAGACTCTCACAAGGTCAGAGAGTCTAGATCTCCATCAAGCAGTCAAACACGCAGGTTCGAATCTACTCATTGTTATTTACAGTTTGATCTATATACTTCAATTTGACATTCTGTTCTGTTTCATTTGGGCAATTTCAGTTTCAGAGCTCGGACCTGAAGACAATAGCAGAAACATTGTAGAGATCATCTTCAAGTCGAGATGGCTCAAGAAGCAAGTCCCAATGTGCGAGATTGAGAGGATTCTCAAAGTTCACCACACTGAGAAGACAATCTCCAAATTTGAAGTTTATAGAGACTCTATAAAGAGCAAAGCTAACAAGCTCGCAAAAAAGCACTCCAGGTGCATTGTAGGTGGCAATGAGTTACTCAGGTTCCACTGCACTGCTTTCAGTTGCTCCCTCGGCCTCAACGGATCCACCAACCTCTGCGTTTCAGCTCCAAGTTGCGGCGTTTGCAGCATTATTAGGGACGAGTTTAAACCTGACAGGCCCGGCAAGATCGGCACCATGGCCACCAGCGGCCGAGCGCACGACGCTGCTCAAATCTCATTGGAGGGCAAAGAGAGGGCAATGCTGGTGTGCAGGGTGATTGCAAGGAAAGTGAAGAAGAATGGAGGAGGAGGCTCAGAGGAGTGTGATTCAGTTGCTGGCACTAGTGCTGGAGTTTACTCAAATTTGAAAAGAGCTCTTTGTGTTGGATCCCAAAGTTATCCTGCCTTGCTTTGTGGTTATCTGCAAAAGCTTGTAGCTCAAATTTCTAGTTCTTGATTAGTACTTGTTTGTAGCTTGGAATGTCGATCTGTTTCTTTAGAATTTTATGAACTTTTAAAAATATGTTGCAATTAGTTGTTAATGTGTTGCAAGATGTGGGAACTGCCAACCTAATCTTGTTTTATGTGGCACATTTGCTTGTTGTCTTCGTCTAGTTTTTGTTTTTATGCTGGTGTTTTGTAGTTGATCTAGAAGTTCCTTTGGTTAAGAGAGTTTAGTGTTTGCTTCCAACTTGTTTTTGTGTGGTTGTTTCAAGTACAATCAGTGATGTCACTGTTTGAGAGTAATGAAGCATTTCTCTTGTCTACACCTAGGGATGCGAAACGGGACGGGACGGGCCCGTCCCGGGCACGGCGGGTCGGAGACCGGGTCAGACCAAGACCGGACCCGCCCCAAAATCCGGGCGGCCCGGCGCGGAGACCCGGCCTGGCCGGGCAGGGCCAAACCCGGGGCGGCCTGGGTTTTTTAAAACCGGTTAATAAATTTTATTAAAACTAAAAAAATCAAGAAAAATTTTAAAAAAAATTCACACAAATTTGGACAAAATTAATACAAATTGTAAAATGCAAATGTAAATTTTTTTATTAATAATCCAATATGTTGAATAAATTCTAAATTGATACAAATACAAAATGAATAATATAGATAAAAAGATAAAATTACAAATGTAGTATGTAGATTGAAATTGAAGTTTAAATTGTTACAAATACAAATACAAAATCTCTTCATTTATTCACTCATCTTCTGACGAGTCTTCAATGATTTTATCTACTGTTTTATTCTAACTTCTCGTCTCCGCATCAAGCCAATCCTTATAGCAAATGCTCATCTCGATAGCTTCTGACGCCAATTGGTTCCTCGTATCGGTCAGCACTCGTCCAGTTGTACTAAAAGCAGATTCTGAGGCTACAGTAGAGGCAGGAGGAGTTAGTAAATCACACACCATGATGGAAAGCACAAGATATGTTGATTCTGGTAATTTTCACAAGGCCAAAATATTAAAATGTTCAAATTCTGAGTCTGCGTCAATCTCAGGAGGTATAACACAAGTAGAATAACAATGAAGCTCATTCAATAAGTCTGACCTTCTTGATCGTTTGGATGCAGATAATAAACCAGATAATAAAGAATTTTTAGTAATAAATGAAGATGCATGTTAGGATGATTATTTATTTCTAAATTGAGAATAATGAAAATCATACATATTATTTATAGAATGCTCAATATCGCTCCATACTGAGGAACTATCAAGATAACTCATTTTTTCATAAAAATTTTCAAGTAAATATTTACATCCTTCAAATTTAATTCGAGGATCCATAATAGTAGAAAAATAAAATATAGTAAGAAAATCTTTAAAATATGTTATGTCCCGATCCCACAGGCACAGAGATATTACTATGACGCAAATATGTAGGTCAAAATACCCTCACATATAACGTGAAGTATCAGTACAGGTAAGAATTAGAGTATGAAAATACGGATAAGTTAGTACGAGAATATAAAATAGAATTCTTGGATAAGTTAATTGCACTAGTATTATCACATAATATACTAGTTGTATCAAACTGGACATCATAGTCTTGCAAAGTTTACCTCATCCAAAACATTTGTGCGCAACATAACCTGGTGGCAATATACTCCGTCTCTATTGTAGAAAGTGCAACACAATTTGTTTCTTACTAAATCAAGACATAAGAGAATGGCCAAGAAATTGACACGCTCCACTTGTACTCTTTCTGTAAGTTTTACTTCCGACAAAATCCGCATCACTATATCCCAATAGTTCAAAACTAGCATACTTAGAATAATATAACCCAAAATTCAAAGTGCCTTTAACATATCTAATAATTCATTTTACAGCATACAAGTGAGATTCTTTTGGTAAAGCTTAAAAGCGTGCACAAAGACAAATACTGAAAATAATATCTGGTCTTCTAGTAGTTAGATAGCGAAGACTACCAATCATAACTTTGTAGAGTTTTTTATTTACATTCTTACTACTAGAATCTTTGTCAAGTTTGGTAGAAGTACTCATTAGAGTGAATATCTCCTTTGAGTTTTTCAACTTGAACTTCTTCACAAGCTCACGCGCATACTCCTCTTGATTGATAAAGGTTCCATCTTTTTCTTCCTTGATATGCAAACCAAGAAAGAAATTGAGTTCTCTCGTGAGACTCATTTCAAATTCTTATTGCATTCTCGTACAAAAATCTTTACATAAAAGTTTTATTAGTTGAATCAAAAATAATATCATCAACATAAATCTGAACTAGCAAAAGAACTTGGTCAATATGTTGATAAACAAAGTAGTATCAATCTTTACATTCGAAAAATCATTCTCAATAAGAAATTTTGATAATCTTTCATACCAAGCGCGAGGTACTTTTTAAACCGTATAAAGCCTTTTTCAATTTGAAAACATGATATGGAAAAACATAATCTTCAAAACCTGGAGGTTGCTTCACATAAACTTCCTCATTCAAAATTCATTCAAGAAAGCACTTTTAACATCCATTTGAAATAATCGAAAGTTTTTAAAGCTTGCATAAGTTAGAAGCATTCAAATCGTTTCTAATCTAGCAACTGGAGTAAAAGTCCCATCAAAATCTATGCCTTGTTCTTGATTGTATACTTAGGCAACAAATTGAGCTTTGTTTCTAGTAACAATGCCAATTTCATCTAGCTTGTTATGAAAAACCCATTTGGTGCCAATGACAGAATAATTCTTGGGTCTTGATACAAGATCCCAAATATTATTTCTATCGAAATTATTCAATTCCTCTTGCATGGCCAAAAATCAAAGCTTATCATTCAAAGCCTCATTAATATTTTTAGGTTTAATGTGAGATAGAAAAACCAAATGTAAACATTCATTTAGAGCTTGAGAATGAGTTTTTACCCCCTTGTTACATCACCTATAATCAAGTCAGTTGGATGATCTTTATTTGTCTTTTAAGACTTAGGCAGCTCTGAATAGGATGTATTTGGAGTTTTAATTTGATCTGAAGTCTCGGATTTCTATTCATCATAAATTTGTTCATTGCTAGTAGGATCAAAATTCCTGCTGGTAGGATCTGAATTCCTGTTGGCAGGATCGATTCTACCAGGGTCTCCAGAACATGAAATGTCTGCTTCTTCAATAATCTTTGAAATATGAGGGTTAGTCTCATTAAATCTTACATACATGGATTGAGCATTTATTAAACACTCTATAGGCTTTACTAGAAGAGGAATAGCCAAAAAATATGCCTTCATTCGATTTTGAATCAAATTTACCCAAATTATCTTTGGTATTAAGGATAAAGTACTTACATCCAAAAACTTTGAAATATGATATATTTAGGATTTATCCAAAGAAAAGTTCATAAAGTGTCTTTTTAAAATTAGGACGAATAATAATAAGATTCAAAATATAGCAAACACCTACGATTCAAAATATAGCAAGCGATTTCGTCGAAAAATATTTTGATAAAACAAACGAGTTTAACATAGTGTGTGTCATTTCTTGCAAAATTCTATTTTTTCTCTCAACATCATTTTGTTGTGGTGTTCTTGGTGCCGCAAAGTGTGTGCAATGACATGATCAAGACAAAACTCAATAAATTTTCATTTTCAAATTCACCACCGTGACCACTACGAATTTTGATAATGAAAGAGCCATTTTTTCAGTCTTTTACAACAATGTTTAAAAAATTAAAAACTTCACTTTTATGAGTCAAAAACAAAACCCATATAAAACGAGAAAAATTATCGACAATAACAAAAACATATTTTTTTCATTCAAATTAGAAGTGCTCATGGGACCAAACAAGTTTATATGTAAAAGTTACAAGGGTTTTGAAGTCGATACCTCACTTATTGAATGAAAAGGACTTTTGACTTGCTTGTTCTTTTTACATTCATCACAAGTTACCTCCTCGGTCTTCTTCAATGTGAGAAGCTCTCGTACAAGTCCTTTGTTGGACAATTTTGATATAAGATCAAAATTAGCATATTCAAGTCTTTTGTGCCATAACCAAGAATCATCTTTTAATGCTACTGAACACTTAACATTTTGATTAGTTAAATCAATTATATCAATGCTATAAACATTTTCATTTCTAAGTGCTTCAAATAAAAGATTTTCTTCACAATCAATGATAATGCATTTGCTAGGTCTAAAAATGACATCTTTCAAACCATCTACTAGCAATACATTTTTAAGAGTAGAAAAAGATTTCTTACCAATAGTTTCAATACCAATAGTTTTACCTTTACCATCATCTTCAAAGGTGATTGTGCCACCTTTACAACTTGATAGGGTTGCAAAAATATTTGGATCTCTCATCATGTTTCTTGACCAACCACTATCAAGATACCATTTTATTCTACGTTGAGAAAAGTTGGATGCCTACAAGAAAATTTTGAGATATACTTTTAGGTATTCAAGGTCTTTTGGATCCTTGAATGTTAGTATCATGTTTAGAAACTCATTTTAGACATGAAATAGTATGAAATTTTTTCTTTATAAAACATGAAGTACATACATGACCTCTCTTCATACAATAAGTGCAAATCAGATTTGAAGAATTATTGTGATATTAATAAATATGAAAATCATGATTTCTGTATTGGTAGGTGTAGGCTATCAAAAAATTACTACGAACCCCCTAGACGCGGAGGTCGCGTTCTAATGCCAGACGCGGAGGTCGCGTTCCAATGCCAGACGCGGACCTCGCGTCCTTTGTCAGACACGAAGGTTGCCAGACACGGACCTCGCGTCCTTTCTCAGACGCGAAGGTTGCCAGATGCGGACCTCGCGTCCTTTATCAAACACGGATCTCAGCCAGCTCTGCGTTTCAACTTAAACGCAAGCCTGAGTAGATCCGCGTTCCAACATAGACGCGAAGCTGTGAGCTCCGCGTCTTAACATCAGAGTGAGGTCTGCGTTCAACGCGAGACCCGAGTTTCTACTGTAACTGTCAGTCATGACTAGGTCAGTCACTCCCACGTTCTCCCCACTTAAAAGAGAAATTAATCCCCATTAATGGAGAGTTTTAAGGGGGCAGTTACACTCCAATTTTCTCTCCACATAATGGGGAATAACTTTCCATTATGGAGAGATTTAAGGAGTTGGTTACACCCCTCCCATTATAGAGAGATTTAAGGAGTTGGTCACATCCCATTTCCTCTATAAATAGTTATGAATAACTAGAAAAAAGGGGAGATAAAAAAAAAAGGAGACCTCTCTAAGGGGCTGGAGGGGACCCATAGAGGGGGACCTCTAAAAAGGGGTTGAAGAGGAGAGTCATGGTGAAGGAATCTAAGAAGTCATAGGTAGAGGAGAGAGCTACCTCAGTAGAGTTCGGCCTTGAAGCTCCTATAGCATAGAAAGAGTTCAACTCTTTCTGTTAACTTGTTGCGTTCAAGTTCTTTAAATATCTTTGAGATTTCATTACTGATAGGAGCTGTGCTACTCCATCAGCAGATCCAAAGAGAGGATCCACAAGAGAAACTTGACGTTTGGCCGGTCAATGGAGAACAAGACTCACTCTCCACCGCTACACGAAGAACCCAACATTAAACAAAGGGGAGATCTAACAATTCTTTCCTCTTTTGTAATCAGATTGTATCCGTTGTAATCTTCTATTCAATTAAAAGAATTTTACAATTGTGATTTTTCTGACGCGTATAAAAGATGGCGACTCCACTGGGGATCTCTTTCTCTACCAAAGAGAAAGTGGTGGCGCAAGCCGACGTCAAGATGCTTGGATTCACAGTCGAATCGCTTGTGATCGAATTCGACTAAGAGAAGTTGAACTCCCCCAAAGCTTCGGGAGTCTCCCGTAGAGATAACGAGGTCAGCCCCAACGTCTTTTCAGAGGCCCGCGCCATGACTCACTGTTAAGATAGCAATAGAGATCAATCTCCCGTCCATCCTTTTATCAAGGCACTTCCAGTTCCGGATGCCGAGGGTTCTCAACAATCTCTACTACTCAATCGGAATACCGAGAGACGGCGAAGGCGTTACACTCATCGTCAGCAGACAGGAGTGGTTGCAACAGCATATGCGACCCGCATCAATGTCTCCAACGAGACTCGCGAGGCCAATGATGATGAAGACAAATCTCGCCGCAAAACTCCTCCCAAGGCCAGCAAACTCAATTTGCTGGGGGTTCGCATCAACTCCTGCGAGCCAAACGGATTGCTGATTGTCGACAAAGACGTCAAGTTCACCATCAGCAAACAGAGCTCGCGCCCTCGCGTTTCGGCACCAAACGCGAAACTTGCTTTCACCCCTGCATTTCTGCAACAAAACGCGATGCTCGCGTTCACGAGCTGCGCGTTTCAGCGCCAAAACGTGAAGTTCGCGTCCAGCCTCAAGCTGTGCCAAAACGCGAGAACGCGAGACCCACGTTCAGCCTAAGGCCGCGCCAAAACATGACCTTAGCGTTTCAATTTTAAAATACGAGAGTCACTGACAGTGTTAAAGGATGACCTTCACGTTTCTATTCAAAAGCGCAATACACGCGTTCAGCAGGAGGCTGCGCCAGAATGAGATTATCGCATTTCACTTCAAAAACGCGAGGTTCGCGTTCAGCCCCAAAGAGGCCAAGTTCAAATATGAACTGAGAAGCCCTCATCCCATGGCTCCGAGTGTTATTGCGAGCAGTTCATCTTGGCGGTGCTCTCTGATGGTCACTGCAACTTTCAGATGACTGAGCCGTCAGTTTTTAGCCTATAAAGGCTTCAAACTCAAACTCCTCTAAGAGACACAGACCTCGCGTTCCATTGTCAGACGCGGAGGTCGCCAGACGCAGCCCTCGCGTTCCAATGTCAGACGCGGCGTCCTTTCTCAGACGCGGACCTCGCGTCCTTTCTCAGACGTGAAAATACGAGCCTGAGTAGAAGGTTTGCTAAAATCCTATGGGACTTCGTCTCATCCTCTCCTCAAAAATCTCTTATCAATTCTTTTTCATAGAATGGTAGGGCCACAAAAATACCGGTGTTCATCTTCTTAATGAAATGAACTGGATTCTGTTAAGTTAATATTAAACCTCTGACAACAAAACCCTTAAAAATACTCACTGTTATGTTAATACTACACCTCGAACGACAAATTTTTCATATCCCAGAAAGTCAACAGTTGTCACATTAATATTAAACCTCTGACAGTTCAGTTTACTTTCTACCAAAATCCCCTACCAATTCTCTTCCATAGAAGGGTAGGTCCACAAATGCAATCATTGCTATGTTAACACTATACCTCTAAAAATGAAAATTTTCAATACTCCCCAGCGAGTACAAATTTTACTTGTCTCAACTCTATTGGGAGTAGCAAGTCTTCAAACTTGTCAAGTTAACACTACACCGTTGACATTCCAAACTCCACTTGTCAATTCTCATCAATAGAATGATAAGTCCTCAAAATTTCTCATATCGCAAATCAACTACTATCATGTTAACATTACACCTCTGACAAACTACTATTTTATTAATACTACATCTCTAACAGTGATTAAGTTGCTGCCAAGTTCAATATTAAACTTCTGACAGTCATTTTTCCTCAGGCTTCCATATCGAAACTGAGATGAGCGATGCTAGGTTTAACACCACACTTCTAGCATCCAATTCATTATTAAGTTCAACAATACACCTATGACAATGACTTTCTCTCGAACTTCCGTATCGGAGTCGAGATGACCAATGCTAAGTTTAACATCACACCTCTAGCATTACCTTCACTGTCAAGTTTAACACCACCTATGACAGTGATATCTTCAGTCTCCCCAATAAAACTGACGTTCTTATGGAGCTAAGTTAATAGTACACCTCTAGCGCACATCCTTTCTAAGTTAATATCACACCTCTGACAAGATTCAATCTGATCCGTTAAGTTAATATCACACCTCTGACGGTAATGAAATATTTAGATCCCTGACAGGTCTAGTCTTACTTGTCATTCTCTTCAATAGAATGACAAGTCCACTTAAATTGTTTAAATCACAAAATCTCATTACTGTTATGTTAAACATTACACCTCTAACAGTAAATCTTTATTTTCTAGGAAAATCAATATTTGTCATGTTAACAGTTACCTCTGACAACTCATTTCCTAAAATTCCCTCCAAAATCCCTTACAATTCCACCCACGGAATGGTAGGACCACAAAAAGCCTGTGACTATTTTTTCAGAAATAAATTACAAATCGAACTTGTCATGTTAACATCATACCTCTGACAGTAAGGCTTTGATGCTTCCCCGGGGGTAAAATTTCAACTTATCAATTCTCTTCAATGGAATGACAAGTCCACTCAAAATACTGTTATGTTCAAAATCACACCTCTAACAGTAAACAAATCCCGTCAAGTTAACATCACATCACTGACCAAACTTGCTCCAATCGCAAGACAAATCCCGGTCAAGTTAACAACACACCTCTGACCAAACTTGCTCAAATCGCAAGACAAATCCCGGTCAAGTTAACATCAAACCTCTGACCAAAATTTCAACTTGTCAGTTGATTAGTCTACAATTCTGCATTATTATGTCGCATTCTCTCACAGATTTATGAATAAATAGTCGATCTAAACCGTGTTTTGGTCTTAATTGCAGGTAGATCCAAAGTCCAAGGGCAAAGATGGAATAAGAGCCTAATTCATCCCAATTTATGGTAATTAATCCCGCATTACTTGGAGGCCAAGGAAAGGATTATCTAGAAGATTCATTGAACCTAGACTCCTGTGCATGTCAGACGAATATTCGGGCGAAATTACCAGAAACGGGATATACCCTGACAACCCACGAAGCCAGAGGAACAATCTGACGAAATCCTGGGATTTCTCTCCCTAATATTCCTGCGAAAACGCGGCAATAGCCACGTTTCCGCGGCAAAGTAGTGGAGCCACGCGTCGATTTTCGACGCGTGGCCCCGTCTCGTCTTCTGGATGCTTCTGAGGCCTATAAATACCCCTGCCTCTGGCCAAAACGCAAGCAGTTTTCGTTTTTAGGAGTAGGTGCGGATTTTAGGAGAGATTTAGTGTAGTGTAGGTGCTTTTCATTTCTCTTCTCTTGTATTTTCATTTTTTTTAGATCATTGTAGTAGGGTGATTGAGGCTAAACCTGCACAAAAAATACGAGATTAGAGAACTTAAGAAAAGAAATGTGCAAGTGCTCAATTCTTCCGCTATAGCAAGTGGCTATGCGGGTCGTGATCCACAAGGAGGGTTTGCGATGGAAGCTTTACAGTTCTTTATTGAAATCGTTAAGAAAATAAGCGAAAGTTCTTCTCTGTTTTAAAGTTATGAAAAAGAAAAAGAAAGTTAATGGTTAAAGTTAAGAAGAAAGCGAGAGATAAAGAAGATGGAAAATCAGAAAACGATGAAAAGCGACTATGTACAATGAAGTGGAGAAGAAAGAGTTTGAGGAGGTGTTGGTCTATACATAAGAAGTAAAAGAAAAGAGAGAGAGAAAAGTAAAGTAATACTTACCTAGGTTGAGTGTTGACTTACTTGGAAACCTTCTTGCAAGTTCTACCTTTGCTTCGGAGGCGTTCAACGCATAGATCATAAGCTCGAGCTCAGTCCCCGTGCACATTATATCGTCAAGCCTAGCAAGAACGAAGTGATGCGGATCTTGGAAGAGGAGAACGTCTTCATGAACTATCACTGGCTCTCACGTAGCTTAGTTATACTTGCTTTGGATTTCACTTGTGAACTCAACAAACACAACCAAGGTAAAGTAGAAAGAGGAAGAGGAAAGCAAAACAAAAGAAAAGGAAAGTAAAGAAACGAACATAAATAAAAGTTTACCTTTATTGCTTGCTGAGACAATGAAAGAAAGGAGTAGGGTACATCGTCGGTGTCACTCTCAACATCAGCCCCTCTCTCTTACTTACATGAATCATCTTCTATCCTAAGTTACATACAAATTACATAAACAGAAAGACTAAAAACCTAAACTAAGAAATGAAAACTAAGCTAAATCCTAATATGCCTTGACGTTCAATTTTCAGCGCAGATAATGGCCTTTTATAGGCAAATACCCAACCACCAAGATCCCGGGGAGGTCGGGGGAGCAAACGCTCCCCCTAACTCCCCAAGATTGCCTCAGAAACGCGGCAAAAGCTGCGTTTCCGCGGCAAGGGTGTGGCCAGGTGGCCACACCCTGTTGGTGGGTCTCTCCGGGGTCTTCTTCTGGCTTTATCCTTTGTTGGTTTTGTCGTTTGATCTCCGGATTCTGATGAAATGGCCTTGGATTCTTGGCTTTAACCGATCGATTCTGAGAGGATTCTTCTCAACCGGTTTCAACCTCTTGATTTTGCCCTGATTTTATGTGTACGAATTAACTCTGATTTAATTCAGAATTCTGGTGGGCTTTTGGGCTCATTTCTCTTCATCTCCTTAAGGATTAGGCCTGCAAATAAATTAAACAAATAATTAGGACAATGCAGGCTTTTATTCTAAAATAAGTATGGAAATGTGACATTAAATATGCAACATTAGCAACCAATCATAGGGCTGAGTGATTTCTAGAGAAAGAGAAAGCAAGGGATTGATGTAATAGAGAGTGACACTCTATGTAAAGATGCCTCCTTTCTCTTCCAATGTAATCTCCTTCACCTTCTACATGATTTCTTGCTAGTTTTTCTTCTCATGGCAATCTAACTACTAACCACTAACCATCTAACCACTTACTTGATAATCCACATGAATCGGGTTGCCTCTACAAGGCCTTGTTCTTGCAAGAGCCATTGATGGCCAAAGATGATGGGTTCTAACATCTAACTTGCTAACTTGCTAACCAAGCTAACTCTCTTTTATTTCATGCTAGTAGTGTAATGAGTGATGCTTGTATTAGCTTGTTCTTTATGCAATGTTTTGAATGTGATGACCATCCATGAGCCATGCTTTGTACCGTCTCTTGGAGCCAAGGATTGTGATGGACAAGGATCAAAATGTGAGGCAACTATCTCAAAGAGGTTAGCATGGTTAGTGGAGCATTTAGTAGTTAGTAGCCATGAGTTTTCTTTTAGCTTGATTTAGAAATCGTTTTCCAAACTCTTTTCTCATTTTTCTATCGGTGTTTTTACCATCCTTCTTAGTTCAACCTTGTTCCATCTCTTTTTCTATTTTGATTTCCAAAGCACTTCACTTTTGTTTTTACATCGCCATTTTCATCGCTCTCCTCACCTACCACATTCTGGATTTCATTTTTTTTCTTTTTTCATTTTCTTTTTCATTCTCTCAACAAAGAAGAAGTGTTAACAACTGACGTGAATAGAGACTGTTAATGCTTCTATCGCCTCCCTTCCCTGTGGATTCGACCCGTTAAGCCAATGCTATAACGGAAGTATCGAGGGTACATTAGCACACATTCGAGCTTTTACATTGGTTTTACATAATACACACTTTTGAGTGCTAGTTTCCCCGTCGATCAAAATTTTTGGCGTCGTTGCCGGGGATGGGAATGGTTTTGTTTTCACGTTTTTGTTAACATTGTCTTCTCTGTTTTGGTGTGCAGGGCAATATTTACAGGTTCTTAACATTGCAGAATAGACCCTAGCTTTGCCTCTCCCTGCTCTTGAAAGCAGGGCCCCGGCTTCAAAAGAAAAGCGGCGGAACCGCGACATTTGCCGCGAAACCGCGGCAATTTTGTGAACATTGTAAATTTTGTTGTTCTGGGATGTGTGAATTGTAATAGCTAGTGGATTTGTGCTGCTATCTTTCTTGCTTTGATTGCCTACACACCATAATAAATAAAAGAACTAAAATACGGTATTTGGACGCTTTTAAACAGTTTAGACATTTGCATTTCGGCACGTGTCAATTCAATTCCAATATACTGTATTTTGTTCTGTTGTTGTGATCTGGATGGAGATGTACATATGGCATTGCATATAGCATAGGACAAACACGTGGGTGATTTATCGCTTTGTGTTATACTATTGTCTATATTGCACACTTGCACAAATTGAACTTAAGGGCAAAACCCATACAAGATAAGGTTGGGATTTAATCACCCTTCCTTAGCCTAAAAACCATCTCCCCACTCACACAACTCAAGCCCTAATAAAATTTGAATAGACGTTGGCCCCTAGGGACATCTAGGTCTAGGTCAACCCTCCTATTGGCTTGGTTTTGATTTTTCTTTTCTTTTTGTTTGTTGTTTGATTTTTCCTTTTTGTTTATGATTGTTTGTGAAATGGCATTCAACAAAAATAATTCTTTCAATCCGAACATGAATCCATATTTCACACCGACTCCATTCTATTCGGATAATTCCAACCCAGCGTTTTATAATATGCACCAACCACATACACCGGGTTGGCCTATCCGAATCAATACAACCCATACCTACATTCTTATGACTATAATTTCCAAAATAATTTCAACTCGTCACAGAGTCAATGGGGATTCAAGTCCCCTGAGTCAAATTTTCAACCTCCTTGTCCACCATATTCACCTTGTCCACAATATTCATTCCCTGATTTCGCTTCTTATACTCCTTTTTTTACACCTCCCATTAAAGAAAAATTTGAGTTACAAAAGAGTTTAGAAGCCAATCTACAAAGGGCTGAGCAACAACTTCAAGAAACATTGGCCTCTCCAATTTCACAGTATTTTCAAGAGTCATACTCAGTTCCACCTCTTCACAATGAACAACCATCTGCCTTGAAAATGAGTAAGGAACTTTTTTGTGAGTCCAAACAACAATCACAAAATCTGATGGACTCACAATTTCACCACCAATTCCAAAACAACACTGCATCTCTTCAACAAAACGATGAACCAATGACTTAAAAAAAGATGCTTGAATTCATGACTCAGGCTCAAAATGCTCGTAACCGTGACATAGATATGATGATCCAAACTCTTCATTCTCATCCTATTTCCCCATTCTGACAGAGCCAAAGAGTCATGTTGTTTTGGAAATCAAGATTTAATTTCAGCACACCCCTCTGAACTTGTCCAAACTTCAAATGTTAAAGATCTCACTGACATTTTGGCAAGTTATCCATTTCCTGAAATTGAACTTGAACATGAATATGATCATGAACCTCAAATTAGTGATTCAATTCTACTTCCTGATTCAATTATGACTCTAGTATCTTCACCTGATTTCAATCCTTTTCCCGAGTCAGTATTGGATCCAGTGCCAGTCCATTGTGAAATTGAATCACCAATCACTTATGTTGATCATATGGAACTTGACCAATTCTATACTTTTGAAAGTCCCATTGATAAATTGGTAAGTTCTCATTTTTGTGGAATTGAACTCAATGTGGAATGTGACTTTGATTCTCAAATTTGTGATTCAGTTCAAATTCCTGAATCATTATTGACTCCTGTGTTGTTACCCAATTTGAGCAACATTTTAGAGTCAGTTTTGATTACCATACCTGTCATTCCTGAACTTGAATCACCACTCATAGAAAGTCACACTCCATCATGGGGAAATGATTGTGGACTTGAGTTTCAACTTCTTGATTTGGACCCACTTCCTGAACCGATCTCGACTCCCGAACCTTTACTTGACTTGAGTCATTTTTCTGAGTCGATATTAGTTCCTATATTTCCTGAGTCCAAATCAATCATTCCATTCTGGGACAAGGGCTTTGATAAATTTGACTCAGAAATTATTTTGAAAATTTGGAAATTAGATGGGGTAAATTTTTTAATAAAACTCATAAATATATACATCTTTCTAGTGGGTTGTATCATGAAGGTTTTTGGTGGGTTCCTCCGGACTCCACGCAAGACTGATTGGGCTGCATTTTGTGGACCAATCCGACCACCACCGGAACCACCACCTTGAGGTGATTTTTCCTTCCCTCTCTATTTTGTTTCATGCATACATATATCACGACGCATTGAGGACAATGCATGAGATAAGTGTGGGGGAGGGTTTACTAACTTAGAGTTTTTAGATTTTCTTTCTTTTACACTTCTTTTTGGATACTTTTTAGAAATCTTCCCTTTTGTTTAGGAATTTTTTCTTCCTTTAAAAACTTTTTGAAATAAGAGACAAAGTTTTGATCTATTTTTAAGAAAATTAAGATGATCTTAGAAATTAAGGAAGCCTTAATTATGACATCTTAAACCTAGTCGAAATAATGGATCTTATTTAAAATTATAGGCTAAGTAAGATAAATTGGGGAGATAATTTTATCTTGAATTTTTTGCCTTAGATAGTATGCACATCGCACTTACACAATTTTTGGGATGGAAACAAAGACCTAAAATGCCAAAAAGAAAAAAATAAATAAAAAGAAAAAAATATATATGAATAAAATATCACTTATTAAGCTGGATAATTATGCCTCAAGAAGCATGATTATTCACGCCTAACGGTGGTCAAAAAAATCAAATAATCCCCCTTAGTTTTGTGGCCTTGTTTACTCGAGTCCTTAAACCCGAGGGATGTTTTCTCATCTGGTGCCCTAGGACCATCTGGTTGGGAGTCATCGGTTATAGGCTCGCTACATGGGTGAACTAGAAAGCCTAAGAAAACTAAGGGAAGAAAAGAAATATATATATATATATATATATATATATATATATATATATATATAATATATATATATATATATATATAATATAATATATATATATATATATATATATATATATATATTAATAAATGGCTTGATGGTTAGAGTTGAAATCCCAAAAATCTTCACTATCACAAAGTGCATAGAGACTAAGTTTAAGGAAGATTGATTTGTGGTGGACTTATGACCTTAGATCGCTTATATTTTTGCAAAATATTTCATAAATTTATCTCTTTCAAAATGCGTTTTAAAAATACTAACATTTGTTTTCTTTCTTTATGTATTTTGTGGGTGCAATCCGCTGAAAACCCTCAGGAGACAACACTCCTCCTCTAGGGTAACCTAGAGGTTTAACGGCTTGCTGCACGCGCTCAGTGCAATCGCGTCACCTGCGAAAGTGGTGTAATAACCCTTGTAGTATAGTTTTTTCTTTTCTTGTTTTGCTCGGGACGAGCAAAAGAATAAGTGTGGGGGTGTGATTAGTCTATAATTCTGCATTATTATGTCGCATTCTCTCACAGATTTATGAATAAATAGTCGATCTAAACCGTGTTTTGGTCTTAATTGCAGGTAGATCCAAAGTCCAAGGGCAAAGATGGAATAAGAGCCTAATTCATCCCAATTTATGGTAATTAATCCCGCATTACTTGGAGGCCAAGGAAAGGATTATCTAGAAGATTCATTGAACCTAGACTCCTGCGCATGTCAGACGAATATTCGGGCGAAATTACCAGAAACGGGATATACCCTGACAACCCACGAAGCCAGAGGAACAATCTGACAAAATCTTGGGATTTCTTTCCCTACTATTGCCGCGAAAACGCAGCAATAGCCGCGTTTCTGCAGCAAAGTAGTGGAGCCACGCGTCGATTTTCGACGCGTGGCCCCGTCTCGTCTTCTGGATGCTTCTGAGGCCTATAAATACCCCTGCCTCTGGCCAAAACGCAAGCAATTTTCGTTTTTAGGAGTAGGTGCAGATTTTAGGAGAGATTTAGTGTAGTGTAGGTGCTTTTCATTTCTCTTCTCTTATATTTTCATTTCTTTTTAGATCATTGTAGTAGGGTTGAGTGATTTCTAGAGAGAGAAAGCAAGGGATTGATGTAATAGAGAGTGACACTCTATGTAAAGATGCCTCCTTTCTCTTCCAATGTAATCTCCTTCACCTTCTACATGATTTCTTGCTAGTTTTTCTTCTCATGGCAATCTAACTACTAACCACTAACCATCTAACCACTTACTTGATAATCCACATGAATCGGGTTGCCTCTACAAGGCCTTGTTCTTGCAAGAGCCATTGATGGCCAAAGATGATGGGTTCTAACATCTAACTTGCTAACTTGCTAACCAAGCTAACTCTCTTTTATTTCATGCTCTTTTATTTCATGCTAGTAGTGTAATGAGTGATGCTTGTATTAGCTTGTTCTTTATGCAATGTTTTGAATGTGATGAACCATCCATGAGCCATGCTTTGTACTGTCTCTTGGTGTCAAGGATTGTGATGGCCAAGGATCAAAATGTGAGGCAACTATCTCGAAGAGGTTAGCATGGTTAGTGGAGCATTTAGTAGTTAGTAGCCATGAGTTTTCTTTTAGCTTGATTTAGAAATCGTTTTCCAAACTCTTTTCTCATTTTCTATTGGTGTTTTTACCATCCTTCTTAGTTCAACCTGTTCCATCTCTTTTTCTATTTTGATTTCCAAAGCACTTCACTTTGTTTTTACATCGCCGTTTTCATCGCTCTCCTCACCTACCACATTCTGAATTTCATTTTCTTTTCTTTTTTCATTTTCTTTTTCATTCTCTCAACAAAGAAGAAGTGTTAACAACTGACGTGAATAGAGACTGTTAATGCTTCTATCGTCTCCCTTCCCTGTGGATTCGACCCGTTAAGCCAATACTATAATGGAAGTATCGAGGGTACATTAGCACACATTCGAGCTTTTACATCGATTTTACATAATACACACTTTTGAGTGCTAGTTTCCCCGTCGATCATCAGTCCTCTTCAATAGGATAGCGAGTCCACCAAACTGCGCAAATTGCAGAATCTCTCGGTTAAGTTAATACTCCACTTCTGACCAAAGTTGCTCATATCGCAAAATCAATCGCTGTTAAGTTAACATTACACCTATGACAGTGATCTCCTCGATTTTCTCAGTGAAAATGAGACCTTTCGATGCTAAGTTAAACATCACACCTCTAGAATGCATTTCATTGTTAAGTTAACATTACACCTAAGACAATGATCTTCTCTCAAATTTCTCAGTGAAAATGAGACTTTCCTGATGCTAAGTTAATATCACACCTCTAACATACATCTTTGTCAAGTTAATATCACACCTCTAACAATTCAATTTGCTCAAATTGCAAACCCAAACACGTCACGTTAACATTACATCTCTAATGGTAAAAACCTCCATGAATCTTCAACAAATCCAATCCCATTTGTCATTCTCCCCATAGAATGACACGTCCACTTAAGTTGCGTAGATCGCAAAATCAATATCACACCTCTAACAGTAACTTTACATTTCATTGATTCCCAGCAGAGTTCTAGTCGTGTTAACACTAAACTTCTGACAATAGACTCGGACATAATTCCTGGCGGATCAAACTCCACTTGTTATTCTCATTAATAGAATAGCAAGTCCACAATACTTGTTCAAAACACAAGTCCAGGTCTCACTGTCAAGTTAACATCACACCTCTGACAGTAACCTTCTCAAATTCTCTCAGTAGAGTTATTTAATTTGTTAAGTTAATATCACACCTCTGGCAATTAAAACTCTTTCAAAGAATCTTTGAGCGTGACCTTTGTGTCTCAAGCATAGAGCCACGTCTCAACGAACTTAAGAGTCGCGTCTCAACAGCAAGTAAAGGCTGCTTCTCTACAACAATTGAGAGCCGCGTCTTTACAGCAATTGAGAACTACGTCTCTACAATAATTGAGAGCCGCGTCTTTTCAGCAATTGAGAACCATATCTCTACAATAATTGAAAGCCGCGTCTCTACAATAATTGAGAAGCACGTCTCTACAACAATAGAGAGTCGCGTCTCAATTTTGGTGAAGTTCGCGTCTCCACTTGATCAGTGTGCTAGAACCGCGTCTGTAAGAGCTGCATCTTCCCTCTTCAAATACAAAGAGTATGTCTCTGCTTCTACAATCAGTTCAATAGTACACTAGAAAGAGCAATTGCAACTCCACTAGTTTAAAAGTACACCAAGCAAACCAATGCTCATAACAAGTGCTAGACTGAGTTTCTAAGACACTTGTGATGATCTTTCCTGGAGGCTTCAAGAAGTTCAACAGTACACTCATGAAGTTCACCATCCAGACAGGATCAAGCTCAGGGCACCACAGAAGACTGCCTCACAGAAGAATTTCAGTCCGATTACAGGAAGCCTAGATTCAACAAAAGTCCAAAGTATTTTGAAATCCGTCTCAGTCAACCGTGAAGTTTCAAAAACTTTGGAGGGGTTCTGTAGGCTATCAAAAAATTACTACGGACAAATCCTCAGACGCGAACCTCCTAGACGCGGAGGTCGCGTTCTAATGCCAGACGCGGAGGTCGCGTTCCAATGCCAGACGCGGACCTCGGTTCCTTTGTCAGACGCGGAGGTTGCCAAACGTGAACCTCGCGTCTTTTCTCAGACGCGGAGGTCTCCAGATGCGGACCTTGCGTCCTTTATCAAACACGGACCTCAGCCAGCTCCGCATTTCAACTCAAACGTAAGCCTGAGCAGCTCCGCGTTCCAACACAGACGTGAAGCTGTGAGCTCCGCGTCTTAACAGCAGAGTAAGATCCACGTTCAACACAAGACCCGCATTTCTACTGTAACTATCAGTCATGACTGGGTCAGTCACTCCCACGTTCTCCCCACTTAAAAGAGAAATTAGTCCCCATTAATGGAGAGTTTTAAGGAGGCAGTTACACTCTAATTTTGTCTCCACATAATGGGGAATAACTTCCCATTATAGAGAGATTTAAGGAGTTGGTTACACCCCTCCTATTATGGAGAGATTTAAGGGGTTGGTCACACCCCAATTCCTCTATAAATAGTTATGAATAGCTAGAAAAAAAGGGGGATAGAAAAAAAGGAGACCTCTCTAAGGGGCTGGAAGGGGACCCATGGAGGGGGACCTCTAAAAAGGGGTTGAAGAGGAGAGTCCTGGTGAAGGCATCTAAGAAGCCATAGGCAGAGGGAAAGCTACCTCAGCAGAGTTCGGCCTTGAAGCTCTTGTAGCCTAGAAAGAGTTCAACTCTTTCTGTTAACTTGTTGAGTTTAACTTCTTTAAATCTTTTTGAGATTTCATTACTGATAGGAGCTGTGATACTCCATCAGCAGATCCAAAGAGAGGATCCACAAGAGAAACTTGACGTTCGGCCAGTTAACAGAGACAAGACTCACTCTCCACCGCTACAGAAGAACCCAACATTAAAAAAGGGAGATCTAACAATTCTTCCCTCTTTTGTAATCAGATTGCATCCGTTGTAATCTTCTATTCAATTAAAAGAATTTTGCAATTGTGATTTTTCTGACGCGTACAGTAGGATGTCATCTTGCCAGATTGTTGTCAGTAGGATGGTATTCTATCAGGACCTGATCCGGTTCTACCAGTCGATTCTGCACATGAACAATATTAGAAGTAGAAGCAACATCAGTAAATCTTTTAAGCGAATCTTTAAATCATCATTTTCAGTTTGAAATTCTATAATTTTAATAAACAATTTATTTTTCTCTCTCAAAACATTTTCATAAATAGATGAAAAAGATGCTTGTTCATTTTTCATAAATAGATGGAAAAGATGCATGTTCATTTTTCATAGTAAATCGTTTTGAAAATTTTTTATAATCCGCAACTAACTCAATATAAATATTTTCTATTTCTTCAGAAGTAATATAGTCATCGAGTGTTACCTGTTCGTTATCTGTCAGGAAGCATACGTTTCTATTTAAGATGCTCGATTTGCTTCATCTTTTTCTTCATTTTCGGAATTACATGGTTCCGATTCATCCCATCCAACATACAAGGCTTTCTTCTTCTTGAAGAACTTTTTCCCTTTTTCTTTTAAATTGGGACAGTCTTTCTTAATGTGACCAGGTTTATTGCATTCATAGAAATTTATGAAACCTGTCTCATCTTTTCTCCCATTTGATCTTTGAAAATTTCTCAATCACAAACAACAAGATATGTTTCGAGGTTCGAGCCAATGCTCTACGTTCCCGTCTTCACACGGAAGGATTTTCATTATATCGTCCACACAGGATTTCTCACACAGGGAATCTCCACTGAGGATTTGGATCATACAAACTTGGAGTACACAACTCCTCTCTCAACCAGCAACAACCTCTACACTAGAGGCAAGGCACAACAATAATCACCTCTACACTTAGAGGGATGGGCACTTAGCCAAACAATAATCACCTCTCACTAGAGGGATAAGACTCAAATCCAACACTCCAACCACAATCACCTCTACGCTAGAGGGATACCAACAAATACAAGGAAGGTTACAACTCTTGGTGGTCTCACTGAACCACAAACCAATTTTCCCACAAAAACAAGATCCTATAGATAGGATAGATATGATAGCTCAAGTGTGAGAAAATAAAGTGTTCGGAACAAAGAAAACACTTGGGAATATCTCCAAATAGATATGAAAATCAAGACCAAAAATCAATTCCCAAAAGACTCTCTTTTCTTTGAATATTCCAACACTTTAAAAACAAATAAAAATAAATCTTTTAACCACAAAAACTCTTGTTGAAAAACTCTTGAAAGATGGAAAATTTTCTCTTCTTGAATCTTGGTGAAATCAGCTAAGGAGGGGGTATTTATAACCCTCCAAAAAATATGCCGTTGGCAGCAGGAAAGGACAGAATTGCCCTTTCGGTCGACCACTCAGTCGACCGGCCATTTTTATGACCATTGTGCCTCGGTCGACCGCTCTGTAGATCGGACCTAGATACAGAGAGTAGCAGCTCTCTGCCGGTCTCGACCGCCCAGTCGACCGGGGCCAGTTCCAGAGAGTAGAGTTCTCTGGCAGTCGACCGGGTCGGTCGACCGGCCCTCCAGCCTATAAGCCCTGTGCAAGTTCGTGCACATCGGTCGACCGGACCGGTCGACCGACTTCTGCCTCGGTCAACCGGTCGGTCGACCGGTAGAAGGCCAGGTCAATACTTTTGGGGAATAAAAACTTGGTTATTTTACCTTCAATTAAATCCCATAAAATCACATAAATTTCACAGAAATAAGTTCTTATAAGATCTTTGAAATGTAATATGTGTGACAAAAATTCAACACATATTATAAACAATTTGAACCATTTTTGTGATATTGAAATTTGGCTTAAATACAAAAATCGTATTTTTCAAACTTTAGATTTTTGAAATGGAAAACCGTTTTCTCCAAAACTCATGTAAATACAGAAACATGATATTGAAATAACTTTGAAGCATATTGTATATGGATAGAATCCAATATACATATAAAAATATCTATCTATGTTTTTGACATGAAATCCAAAACCGGCTAAACAAAAAATCAAAACCAATAAACTTGTGTGTGTATGTGAACTTGAGCATATCAATACTATCTAATCTTTACACAAGATCTAAACTCAAATAAACTAAACACAAATCGAAGTCTTCTTATCTCCAAGCCGACTCAATCCAAACACGATCCATCGAGCTTGACTCCAACCGAGTACTAGATGCGATCTTAACGCTCGAGTTCTTTAATCAACATGTGAAAGTTCTAAAACTCCTTTATTAAAGCTAAACACCTACTAAAATCTTGATCAAATATCTGAAACTAAATATCACAAGATTATTAGTAAACTATAACTACATGAGTTAATCATCATCAAACTAAAGTGATGGGCCTCTGGGCTAATAATCTTCCCCATTTTAATGATAACAAAACTCATGGAGTTATATATGCATGGAATAAAGTTAAGCTTCATAGAAGCTCCCCCTTAACTCAGCATAGCCATAAACAATAAAGATACCAATGAATGCATAACACAAATAACACATATATGTATAGATGAAGAATACTTTTTGCATAAAAGAAACATATATGCTTTGATACCAATTGAAAACAAAACATATATGCTTTGATTCCAATTGAAAAAAAAATAAACATGCATATAAATGACATAAACATGAAAATATATAAAACTCTCAAAATTCTTTTCTCCCTTTTTGTAGAAATAAGGAAATCATGCATAAACATGTATATGTAAAACTCTAAATTTCCCTCCCCCTTTTTGTTAAATCAACAAAGGGGCATAAATTAACTCAAAAATAATTTTCTCCTTTTTTTTGGTCAAATCAAACAAGAAGGACGTATATACGATATATATTCATGAAGAGGAGAGACGTACAGTTAACTCCCCCTGCATACATGCATTATATGAAAAAGAGATGACTAAACACTAATCACATAACGCATAATATATAATATATAAAAGGAGATGTGAAGCTCCCCCTACACACGTGTAAAATATACCAAAGAAAGGTCAATCATTTCAATATGAAATACACTCAATATGAATCTATATAAAGATAAGATGTTAAGTTTCCCTTGCATATAAGCAATACAAATCAAAACATTATGATACCAGTTGAAAAATATATCAATTTATGATAAAGGTATACATCGAAACATCATGATACCAATTAAAAATAAACGAAACATTTTGAAGATACCCAATTGAAAGTAAACAAAAATTTTTAAGACACTAAAAGATATCAATTGAAAATATCTTGATACCAATTTAAAATGTCTTATAAATCTTGATATCAATAGAAAGTGAAACATTGTATGTTTTTTATATCAATTGAAATATATATGTATTGGAAATCTTGATACCAAATGAAAGTAATAACCAATTTCAAAGTAACTTGATACCAAAAAAAATGTCTTGTAAAGTTTTATACCAATTGAAAATAAAAATCAAATTATTTTAGGTAAGCATAACTCATATCAATATAGATACCAATTTAAATGAAACGTGATACCAATATTGAAAATGTTAGCATATACCAAAACAAAGTATTTTTCATCATAAAGAATGGGAGTAAGATATCAATTGAAAATAAAATCGATTGAAAGATACCAATTGAAAGGTAAAATATAAATTTTCTCCCCTTTATGAAATACCAATAAAAAAATGCATAAGCTAGTATAAGATACCAATTGAAAAATAATTGACATTAAGGAGTAAAACAAGCTTAGCATAAACATAATTTGTGCTTTAAGATGTAAAGATATAGTAGGCACAATCAAATCACATACATATATATATGAAAAGTAAATATCAATCGAAATTGATACTATTTGAAGTTTGAAGCAAATATATATAGAAAACACATATAAGTATACAAACATGAAAAATATCAATTGCGGTACCAATTGAAAATATAATGAAAATAAAGTGTATAACTCATAATTACCTCCCTTTTCATGCACATGTATATATATATGTTTTGTTTATGAGCTTTCATTGAGTATCTACTTGTTTCTGTTATGCATGAGTTAAGGGAAGCTTCTATGATGCTTATCTTTAATTTATGCATATATAACTTCATGAGTTTTGTCATCATCAAAAAGGGGGAGATTTTTGGCCCAAAGGCCCATCACTCTAGTTTGATGATAATTAACTCATGTAGTTATAATACTAATGATCTTGGTTTATTAAGTTTCAGATATTCAATCAAGATCATAGTCGGTGTTTAGTTTCAATAAAAGATTCAAGTTTTGAAGCTATCACTTGTTAATTCAAGAGCTCGCTCTTCAAGATTGCATCAAGTACTCAAAGAGAAGTCTAGCTCATGGATCAAGTTTGGATCAAGTCGAGATGCAGAAGAAGATTTCTGAGAGAAGATTTTCAAGAAGACTTGAGTCTGAGTTTTTAACTTTAAGATTTTTGCTTTAGTATAAAATATAAATGATAGATTAGTTGTGAATTACTCAAGCTCATATACACATACAAAAAATATTTTATAACTTTCATGTTAAATAGTTTTTGAAAAATACCGGTTTTGATTTAAGTTTTAAATTCTATGCCTCAAAAATAGTTCACATGTTTGTAATATGTGTTTATTTTTTATCATACATATTTATACTTCAAAGTATTTCAATGAACTTATTTTTGTGAATTTTATGGAGATTTTATATAGTTTAAGATGTATTTTTAAAAGTTGTTAAAACTGTTTTTTTAGGCTGCTGGCGTTCAACCGACCGGTCGACCAAAGCAAGGCTCGGTCGACCGACCTCGATCGACCGACATGCACAAGCCCATGTGACTTGAGCTTAGTCGACCGACCGATCAATCGCAATAGAGATCATCTGACTGATCGGTCGACCGACTACGTCTGCAGAGCTCTCGAGTTTTCTTAGTCGACTGGGCGGCCGACCGTTCTGCTGATCTGCTCGATACCTTATAGTTTTCTAGCTATAACTTTTTGTTCTTATATTCAATCAATATGATTTAAATTGAATTTCAAAGATAACTTTTAGGGCTACATTTCTTATTCAATAGTCATTTTCTGATTCAAGTGTTAAAGATATTAAATATGGGTTGAAGTCTATTCTTGTTCTGAAAATAGTTTACAGTTTCTAGTTTGACACCTTTCAGTAATTTGTTGATAAATTTCTGCTCCTAAATGATAATGATTTGATTTAAGTTGCCTTAAAAAGAAGACTTCATGATCTACAAATTTATTATATTTACTTATTTCCAAATTCTAAAGTTTTAGGCCTCAAAACTGTGCTCAAAATTGACCAATTGCACAGTCTGGGTCTGAGGTCGGTCGGCCGCCCAGTCGACCGCCAGACTCCAACAGTCAGAAATTTGACCGTTGGCCGGTCGATCGGGCAGTCAACTGACAGGCCATTTCTGGCAGTTTTTGAATCATAATAGCTAGTTTTTTTTGGTCTATAAATATGGGATTTTTAGGTGAGTTTTAAAGAGCTTATTTTCTCATCTTCAATAGTTTTCCCTACTAGTTTTTAGAGCTTCATTTCCATATAAAAAGAGAGTTTATTAAGACTGATTATCTTGAGTTTTCAAAAGTTTTTCTTTGAGGTTTTCACCTCCATATCTATCTTATTTTCTCACACAAACTTGAGCTATCCATTGCTATATCCATCCTTTATAGGATCCTTGTTTGTGAGAGTATATGTTGGTGATCAAGAGAAGTGATCACCAAGTGTTCCACCTTTGCATTTGGAGGAGTTGTAGAGGTTGCAACCTCTGTGAGCTTGCGGGTTCACGTGTGTTGTTCTTACTAGAATAAGCGAGGGTCTTACGAGTCCAAGAGTTCTTGAGGGAGCTTATTGTAGGTGTTGCGACACCAAATGGTCTTGCTGGATCGATTATAGTGGAAATCTTTCATAGTGTTGAAGGCGATGACGTAGAGCAAGTGTGCTCGAACCTCGAAATAATTTTCCTGTGTTTGCTATTGCTCATCTCTCTCTCTCACTTGTGTTTTATATCTTGAATGCTCTTATTGGTCATATCTATTACATGCTTAATATTTCCTTGTGCTTAATTGATATATGCTTGGGATTGTTTGGTCACACTTGTATTCAACCAAGAGAGTCATAGTGGCACCTCAACTCTTAATCTAGAGGAATCTTGAGGAGATAATCCAGAGCCCTTCACCGAAAATTCGACTACACTCTTTGGTTATAACGTGTTTGCATAATAGTTTTTAGTTTAAATAATTAGTTTTAATTCTGTATTATTTGCCATTAGATTAGCTTGTCACCTATTCAGTTCCCCTCTAGGTGACTTACAACCCTTTCAAAACACATGCACTATATTGGCATGCAGTTACAACAATGATAATATTATTTGATATGTAGGAAAACGGTAGTGGTATGAGATACAACTAAGTACCACATTAATTAAGTTAATAATAACTAACCATATTAGAGACATATGTCAGGTAACACATCTCTTTGATGTCACTAGTTTATTTTACAATGATGAGTTATCATGTTATCGTATTGATTATATTGCACAGATTGTCATTGTAGTGTACTTCTTTACACTATTTCTATTTGTTATACACTATTTATGCACGTGCACCTTCTCTTCATTTTATCACTCATTAGATCACTTTCTGACGACCCTGGATTTGCATATCCAGGTATGTTGATGTTTATTCTATTGAATAGGTGTTGATGAGATCGTATACATTGCGAAGAGCCAGTGTTTCTCTCTTCTTGATTATCGGTACTCTTTATTCTTGTTGTTTCCTTTGATTCATGTATATCAGACTTATTGTTTATCTCATTCCTAATTCATATGTTATCATGTGTGAATAGTTATATGTGATATTACAGGGATCGTGATTTAGTATAATATATTTCAATAACTTGTTTCATGTTAGGCATTGCTTGTATACATGGAATTTTCATTGTGTATATGAGTTGTTAACTCTCATCGTTTCTCTGCTCTAGCGTATTTTGGAAAGCGGGGTGTGACAAATTATTATGATTATCAATATATAGGAATGTGCAGGAACATGTCAGAAGTATCAGGAGCATGGGTACTAGAGTACAGGAGTATATCAGGATATCGGTATTACATTCACATAATGTGATAATCATGAGTCAAGTGTTAGCATAGCAGATGTCAGGTGATAATAGGCAGGTGATCACATGCAGATGTCAGGCGATAACATACATGTGCCAGGTGAGGCAGGTGTCAAGTTATAACATATAGGTGTTAAGAGGTAACATGTCAAGTGATCTACAAAGCAAGTGTCAACACAATATATATTGTTCTGTCGAATAACACAATACGAGAAAATGGTATAGATAAGAGATCAGTATGAGTTCCAGAAATAATATAGTTTCATGAAAAATGGTTTAAGTAAATATTTCAAACTCTTCACAACCATCAAAAAAGAATAATAATTTATTTTTTTAATTATCCAAGTGGGTGCTTGGTCAAGTGGAGCAAAGCCAGGTCGTGTCGACATTACGTCGGGTACACGACAGAGTTGGCTCCTGGCAGAGTTAAAGTGTAGCTCTAAATGCTAAAATGTTCGACAAGGCTATCGCTCGCGGCGAAGCCACAATAATGCACAGCTATCGCTCATGGCGAAGCCACACTCGCAGCGAAGCTAAACACACATGGTGAACCATGTATGAATGTCCTCCTAACACACGTGATGAAGTTATGCTTGCGGTGAAGCTAAACGCAGGCGGCAAAGTAGGCATATGAACGTCATGCCATCGTACGTGACGAAGCTACTCTCGAAAGAGTTAGTTGTAAAGTGTTGAGTGCTAAACTTACCTCTCGGTGGAGCTAGTATAGAACCCAAAGGTTAAGCTAGAGGGCTGAGTAAAGAAGGAATAAAGTTAGCGAGCAAACAAGCGAACATCCAAGCAGAGCTAAGGAATGCTGGAGCGAAGCTAGCGTACAGTGCTAGACGCTATCACGCTCGGTGTGGTTACCCTTACGGTGACGCTAAACACACACGATGAAGCCAGTATGAACGTTAGCTAACACACATGATGAAGCCATGCTCACGATGTAACTACGCTCGGACGGAGTTAGCGGTAAAGCACTAAGCGCTAGAATCGCCTATCAAGTGGAACATGAGAGACCCAGAGGTCTAAGGGTGACCATAAAGGGCCAGCCAAATAAGAGAGAGCTCGAAAGCTAAATGAAACTGAAAGCTGGGTAGAGAGCCTGAAGGCTAAACATAACCTGAAGGCTAAGTAGGTACCTGCAGAAATGTTAGTATCAAACATATCTGGTAATAAAGTATTAATAGAATGATATCACAGGCAATACATATGTATTGGTATTAAACTACACTACTACATGTATTCATCACAGATCTACTACATATACAGTCTCGGGTACTCGGCCACACATGTACAAGTACACAATCCATAAAAATACAAATGCAATTTAGGAAATACAAATGCACAACTACACAAATCCCTAAAAATACATATCAACCCATCGAAGTAGGAAAACAGAAAAATGAAGCGAGAATGCTCTCCTAATATCTTTGAAAAACACCGCGAAATCTCGAAATACCAAACACACGTGCATGCACAATACAATATATTTTAAATATAAATATAGAGAGAGAGAATTAGAGAGAGGAGAGAGAAACAAAGGAGGGGAGAGAGAACACAAGCCACGACCAGAGGTCATGGCCTGGCTGGCCTCCGGCCACTTGGCGGCACGCCGACCGTTATCGGCCAGGTGGTGGCTAGCGTGGTCCCAAGGGAGAGGAATGGTGATGGGTGGTGATGGGTGGTGTTGGTGAAATTGGTGGTAGAATGGAGAGGAAGGAAGTGTAGTGGTGGATTGGGTGGCTAGTAATGGTGGAATGGTGAATTTGGAGGGGTGGTGATGTTGAAGATGATGATGTAATGTTGATGGAGAGAGTGGAGGAGGAGAAGTTAAAATTGGAGGAGGTGGGGTATCTTGGGGTGGTGGAGATGGCAAAGGGGGCTCGCTGGGGTGGGGATCGACCGCTGGATTTAGGTGGCTGGCGTAATAAGGGTGGAGGCCGGTTGTTGGAGAGAGAGGGAGAGAAAGATGAAATTGAGGAGAGAGAAAGAAAGATTGGAGAGTAGAGAGAAAGATTAAGATGAGAGAGTGAGAGATTAGGGAAGAGAGTGAGAGAATTTGGGAAGCGAGGGAGGAGGAGGTTGACATTGGCTGAGCCAGGAAGAAAGAAAAAGAAAAATGAAAAGAAAAGAGAAAGGCAGAAAAGAAAGGAAGAAGAGAGAAGATGGTAAACAGTTGAGCAAGTGGGCGGAAGAAAGAAGAAAAGAAAATAAAAGAAGGAAAAGGAAAAAAAAAAAAAAAAGAAAGAAAAGAGAAATGAAAAAAGAAGTATCTGGTTCAAAGCTACGGATTTGGGGAAAACACCAGTATCATTTTATTTGGCCAAATTTTGATAATTTTAGAAAATCCCAAAAAACTCTCTAAAATAGAAAATATTACATTGAGGTAAAGATGAAATCGGATTCAAAAATTCAATCCCATTTTCAAAAAAAATCTTGAAATCAATCAGGGATACCGGTCGACACCAAATCCGGTCGAATTTTGATAAATTCAGAAAAATCTTCAAAAATGAGTTTAAATAGAAATATGATTTTGAGGAATAATGTGAAAGTAGTTTCTAAAATTCAATTTTGTTTGTGATCCTTCATGTATTTTGCATTCTTTTCATACACTCCTACAATTATCATGTAATAAATCAGCTAAATTCTTTGTTTTAAATGTCTATTTTGCAGAAAATAATCATAGAGAGAAAGAAGATAAAATCAAATAAAAACCAGTTAAATTCTGATTTAGTTGGATCCATTTGGTAAATCGAGGATAATCTCAGATCTAGTTCAGTTAAAATCAGTTTTTGAGGATTTATTCGGTTAGTTGAAGATCAAACGAGGATAGTGTCAAGTTTCGAATCTAAACTGAAAATTTATCAAGAGATAAAGGATATTAAAAAGATCAGAGGGTCGTGCATCCTGGCCACATCCACGTTGCGATCCACCGACATCTAATAAGATCTGGGGGGCATTTGCTCTCTCTATCTTCAGACGTTCTCCCCCGTTATGTTTTGGTTATAAATACATGCAAATTCTTAGGCCAGAGGGACGATTCAGCAGAGAGTGTAGGCTAGGTTGTTCTTTAGTTTGTAACTTAGAATTTTTATTTTCTTTTCAATGTAATTTTTCATTTTATATATGTAACTGAGATGAGGGATGAGTTTCATGGGAGAACGAGAGTGAAGTTTGTACTGAGCGTGACATCAATGTAAGTCTTTCTTCTTTTCTTTCATTATTATTTTAATCGAATCAAAAATTGCTTCTTCTTCTTTATTCTTATTCTTGTTTATCTTCTACTTTCCTCTTCTGTGTTTGTAAATCCAAATGACTCCTATAGCCTCGAATTTGTCTTGCCCTAGTAAGTGTCATTGATGGCCTATGGTGATGGATATTATTTCTATGTTAGTGTAGTTTGCACCTTCATTTCGTAGTTTAGAAGGAAATAGGGAAGATCCTATATGTCATGCTTTGATCGCCTTCAAGACAAGGTACATCGTTGATACAGATCAAAGGTAAGCAGACGCCGAAGAGGTAAGCAAGTACTTTTAGGGTTTTTTTTTCCTTTAATCCTTTAGTCTAAATCACCTCCATCACCAACTCTCAACTCTTTACTATTTTTATTTCTTTGAATAAAATCATTTTTCATTTTCTCCACCTTCTCTTATCTTCCATTTTCTTCTTAACTTAACAATAGATTCTATTTTCTTTACAAGAACAAAAGAAGAACTTTTAAAATTTCAAATGAACTTGAACTTACAACACGCTTCCATCGCTAGTCTCTCCTTGTGGATCACAACCCGCATAGTCACTTGCTATCGCGGTAGTATTGAGTACTTTGCACTTCTTTTCTTCATTCTGAAATTTTGTATTTTCTGTGTGCAGGTTAAAACTCAATCAAATTTTAGCGCCGTTGCCGGGTAGGGACAGTAAGTAACTCTTTTTTTTATTTTATTTGTTAACTTTCTTCTCTATTCTTGTGTACAGGAGGAGACATCAAGAAATTTTTGCTGCAGTGGACATATAAGTGGCCCTGGACTCTGCTCAAGAAACAGAGCCCAAAAGTCCTCAGATTTGACGTATTCCTGCGACAATCTGAGTGAACTATTAACCTGTATTTTTTGCAAGTTGGTTGAATTGCAAAGTTTAAGTTTCTGCATCTATTTATTTTCTTATTTAACTGACTGTACATATTTTTCTAATCTCAACAGTAAATTATTCTTGTAAATACTAAAAAATGTTTAGACTTGCATTTAGGTACATGTCTATTTCGTTACATTTTCTATTTACTGTTGAAGAGTGCTGGAGCCAAGGTATATGTGCATAGCATATTGTATAAGGTTCATTCTTGTATGAAATATTGCTTGAGTGTACTTTTTTGCTACATACTTGTACACTGTACTAAACTGAATTAAGGGCTTGTTGTAAGATAAGGTGGGAAAGTCATTACCCTCTTAGCCCACAAAACAATCCCTCACTCACTAACCCAAGTCTAACTTAAACTGAGTAGACGTTGGCCTTAAGAACATCTCAACTCAAGGAGACTGACCTAAGAGGAAATTGATTAGAATTTGACTTTTATCAAATCAGTATCAAAGGTTGGAGATTAATGAGGCGAAACCTCGAAGAACAGTGGTTAGGCTAATTAGGCTTGTTACTTAGGCACGGATACCTCCCATTGATCTTGCCCCTACCTACCGATTAACTTATAGTCAGATTTTGCAATATACCCCCCGTGACAATCCGTGGACAATCTAACCAGTTAGAAGTCGTCTAGGTCTAAGATCTATCCTAATTTAGGCTAGATTTTTCCTAGTTGTTTGTTTGCTTGCTTCTTTTTGTTTTTGTTTTTTTTTTTGACATCTTTGTGATATGATTTCAATTATAATTATTCTAGTGCATGTGGTGATCCATACTTTACCCTAATCTCTTTGACTCAGAAATTACCAACCCGACATTTCATAACTCTAACCAACCAAGTATGCCGAATTGGTCTTATCTGAATCACTATATGCCCCAGTTCCAATATTATAAACAGGACTAGAACAATCACCACTCTTCACAGAGTCAGTGGGGATACACTCTCTCCAAGTCATATGGTCAACCAGCTTACCAACATCCTACTTCATATACTCCTTTTCTCAAACAACCAATAGAAGAACCTATTGACTGGGAAAAGAGGATGGAAGCCTTAGAAGAGGTTGAGCGGTGAACTCAAAAATCTAGAAGACTCGAAATCTCATTAAAATTATCAAATCCAAGATCCTTACTCTATTTTTCAAGTCCCACAACAAGAAGAACATTGACTTAGAAAAGAGTATAGAATTCATGATTCAATTCCAAAGCGATCCTTTCAATATGATAGAAAAAGACTTAGTCGATTGAAAATATACGTAGGAATAAGAAAACTCTCCTTACCCAATCATTGACTATTCCCGACACTTCTAACCATATTGATGAAAATCAAGAATTATGGTATCTTGAAGACTTTGATCAAGATTCAATTTCACCATAAAAGCCTTGAACTTGACCAATATTAAACCATTGACGAATTGGCAGATTTTCATTTCAATGAAATTGAACTAGAACATGAATGTGATCCTGACCCATAACTTTGTGATTCAATTCTAATTTTGAATATATGTTGACTCCGGTATCCTTACCCAAGTTGGACCCATTTCTCGAGCCAACATTGATTCCTGTGTTGAACCACCTCTTTTGGATAGTCACATTTCATTGATGGAAAAAATGTGAAGTTAAATTCTTTGATTTGGACTCAACTCTTGAACCAAAACTGACTCACGAACCTAAAGTTGATTTTTTCGAGGTAGTATTGGTTCCTGAACTTTTTATTTCAGAGCTCAAATTATCCATTTCACAAAATCACATTCTATCGTTGGACCAAGGTAGTGACCATAATGACTCAGTGATGAGTTTTCAAGATTGGTCATATAAAGAGAATAATTTTTATGATAAGATCTTGCATGATCCTATTCATATTGGGGATTGTAAATATATAAATAGAAAGAAGTCAATAAATGTGAGGTTCCGTAAACCACCACATTATCTTGATTTAACGTTTGGCCCAATCCGACTACCACCAGAACCTCCACCTTAAGGTAATATTATCCTTCCTTTTCGTCTTTTTCATGCATTTATACATTCATTCATACATTGAGGACAATGCATGAGATAGGGTGTGTGGGGAGGGTGTTATAACAAAACATAGATTTTTCTTTTAATTTAAAAAAATTAACAATTCTTTGCTTTTAAAAACTTTTTGAAAAGAGAAACAATATTTTGACCTATTTTTTTGTAAGAAATTAAGTTAATTTTAAGGAATAGAAAAAACATAATTAGGATTTCTTATACTTGGTCAAAATAAGATTATTTGTTTGATTTCTAGGTTAGGAAGAAATTTTGAAAAGTAATTTAGTCTTGATTTTTATCTTGATGAAATATGCACGCTTTATACACTTACACACTTAGGGTTTCAAATAAAGATTCTTATGCCTTATAAAATAGAAAAAAATTATATATATCAAAAAATTCCTCTGATTAAGCTGGGTATTTGTGCCTCATAAAGCATAAGTATTCACGCCTAAAAGTGATCCATCTTATAAATAAAAATATTTAGTTTTGTGATCTTGTTTGCTCGAGTTCTTAAGTACTTGGGGTGTTTTCTCACCCGATATCCTAAGACCGTCCGTTTGGGAGTCACCGACTAAAAGCTCGTTACATAGGCAGATTAGAAAGCTAACAGAACTGAGGGATAATACAACCAAAAATATAAAAAAAGGCATAAGGTTAGAGTTAAAGAATCCCGAGTCAAAAATTTCACTATCAAAAAGGTGCATATGACTTAGAGTAAAATAATAGACTAGATCAGAAATACAGTTTGACTCCTTGTCTTGACTGATAATAAGTTTTTGAATAAAGACTAAGTTTAGGTATGAAAATTTGATTTTTCTATAACTTATAGATTACTTGACTTTTTCAATAATACTTTAAATATTTTTTTCTCTTTTTCAAATGCTTTTTAAAAATACTAACACTTTTTTTCTCTTTCTTTATGGATTTTGTGGGTGTAATCCACTGAAAACCCTCACGAGACAAAACTCATCCTTTATGGGTAACCTAGAGGTTTAACGACTTATTGCACATGCTAAGCACAACCGTGATTCCGACTAAAGTGAGTTAGATTAGGTTAGCTCTGTTTTACTTTTTATTTGTTTTGCTCGAGGATGAGCAAAAGATAGGTGTGGAGGTGTGATCGTTCATATATTTTGTATTTTTTCATTACAATCCTACAATTATCGTGTAATAAATCTGCTAAATTCTTTGTCTTAAATGTCAATTTTGTAGAAAATAATCATGGAGAGAAGGAAAATAAACCAAATAAAACCTAGTTAAGTTCTGATTTAATTGGATCTATTTGATTAACCAAGAATAATCTCATATCTACTTCAGTTAAAATCAGTTTTTAAGAGTTTATTCGGTTAGTTGAAGATCAAATGAGGATAGTATCAACTCCAGAACTCAAACTGAAAATCTATCAGGAGATGAAGGATATTAAAGCGATTAAAGGGTCGCGCACCCTGAATGTGGCCATCTATGCCGCGGATCCATGGCCATCCAGTAAGATCTGGGGAGTGTTTGACTCCCTTATCTTCACGCTCTCCCACGTTATGTTTTGGCTATAAATACCTGCAAATTCAAAGGTCAGAGGGGACGATTCAGCAGAGAGTGTAGGCTAGGCTGTTCTTTAGTTTGTAACTTAGAATTTTTATTTTCTTTTCAATGTAATTTTTCATTTTATTTATGTAACTGAGTTGAGAGATGAGTTTCATGGGAGAACGAGAGTGAAGCTTGTACTGAGCGTGACACCGGTGTAAGTCTTTCTTCTTTTTTTCATTGTTATTTTAATCGAATCAAAAGTTGCTTCTTCTTCTTTATTCTTGTTCTTGTTTTTTTTTTCTACTTTTCTCTTCTGTGTTTGTAAATCCAAATGACTCCAATAGCCTCAAATTATCCTTGCCTAGTAAGTGCTGCTGATGGCCTATAGTGATGGATAGCCATTTCTATATTAGTGTAGCTTACACCTTCATTTCGTAGTTTAGAACGGAAATGGAGAAGATCCTATATGTCATGCTTCAATCACCTTCAAGACAAGGTACGTCGTTGATATGGATCAAAGGTAAGAAGACGCTGAAGAGGTAAGTAAGTACTTTTAGGGTTTTTCTTCTTTTTCTTTCAATCTTTTAGTTTAGATCACCTCTATCACCAACTCTTAACTCTTTACTATTTTTATTTCTTTGTATAAACTCATTTTCTATTTTTTCCACCTTCTCTTATCTTCCACTTTCTTTTTAACTTAACAATAGATTCTTTTTCTTTATAAGAACAAAAGAAGAACTTTTAACCATTTCAAGTGAACTTAAAAGAGAACTTACAACACGCTTCCATCGCTAGTCCCTCCTTGTGGATCACGACCCGCATAGCCACTTGCTATCGCAATAGTATTGAGTACCTTGCACTTTTATTCTTCAATTCTGTATTTTCTTTGTGTAGGTTAAAACTCAATCAGTTTGTAAATGAAAATCCACGAATCGATTAACGATACTGATCAATACCGATTTTGAAGATTTTGAAATTTAATTCAGAAAAGTTTCAGAAAATCATGAAAAATCTAAAATATTAAAAACAGTATTTGAAACTGAAATCGGTCAAACCTGACTATTAGAAAGGTCAAATCACGCAGTACACTGGGATCGGGTCTCCAGTTCAGATTCAGGTTCACTTTGAGTAAAGGCATCCAGATTCAGTACCAAACGATGATATAACTAATCATAAAAAATGAATATGTGAAAAAAT
>JAVJIF010025768.1:0-69268 GCA_038442645.1 Agave tequilana | reverse complement strand
TGACAATTTACACATGACTTGCAAAAATGGTATGAGTCTTTGAACAAAGTGGACCAGTAAAAACCTACTTTGTAAAACTTTCTCGACAGTCTTGCGGGACCGAAGTGTCCTCCGCGTGCAAGTTCATGGCAAAAGCTTAGCACACTCCTCTGTTCTTCCTCTGGTATGCATCTTCGAATAATCTGGTTGGGATAATACTTAAAAAGATATGGCTCTTCCCAGAAGAAGTACCGTACTTGGACAAAGAAATGACACTGGTCTTGCTTTGTCTAGTCAGCGGGTAATTGTCCAGTGGCCAGGTAATTGACGATGTCCGCATACCAGGATTCCTTGAAAATGGCTAGGATGTGCTCGTCTGGGAAATCCTCGTTGATCGAAGCTTGTATGAGAGGTGCGTTTGGAATTCATGATAGATGATCAGCGACCACATTTTCTATACCTCGTTTATCCCAAATTTCCAAGTCAAATTCTTGAAGCAAAAGAATCCACCGAATCAACTAGGCCTTAGCTTCCTTCTTGGTCATGAGGTATTTCAGTGCTGAGTGATTTGTGAAAATCACCCTCTTCGAGCCTAACAAGTATGGCCGGAATTTTTCTAACGCAAAGACAACGGCCAAGAATTCCTTCTCGGTCGTTGTTTAATTCTATTAGGCGTCATTCATAGTCCTACTCGAGTAATAAATCACGTGCTGCCTATTGTCGATACGCTGTCCTAGAACAACGCCAATAGCAAAATCAGAGGCATCGCATATGGTTTTGAATGGTTGCGCCCAATTAAGAGCAGAAATAATAGGCGCAGAAATAAGTTCTTCCTTAAGCTTCCCCTATGACTTAAAACATTCATCGCTAAATCAAAGAGCATGTCCTTAGTGAGCCGGTTGGTTAAGGGCCTAGCGATTTTGCTAAAATCCTTAATGAACCGTCAGTAGAACCCAGCATGCCCTAGAAAGAATCTAATATCCTTGATGCTTTTGGGTGGTGGAAGCTTATCAATCACTTCTACTTTAGCCTTGTCCACTTCAATGCCTCTCCAAGAAATCTCATGGACTAAGACAATCCTCTGTCTCACCATGAAGTGACATTTCTCCCAGTTTAGAGTTAGGTTCTTCTCCTTGCATTCTTGCTGCACTAACTTTAGGTGATGAAGACACTGATCAAATGAATCTCCATAGATGGAGAAGTCATCTATGAAAATCTCAAGAAAATGTTCTATCATGTCGGAGAAAAGACTAAGCATGCACCGTTGGAATGTTGCGGGAGCATTTCACAATCCAAGGGCATGCATCAGTAAGCGAAGGCTCCGAACGGGCAGGTGAACGTAGTCTTTTCCTGGTCTTCTGTAGCAATGGGGATTTGCTTGTATCCTGAGTACCCATCTAGGAAGCAATATATTCATGTCCAACCAATCGTTCCGGCATTTGGTCGATGAAGGGTAGCGAAAGTGGTCTTTATGGGTGGCTGCATTCAACTTTGTATAGTCGACACAAACACGAACCTTGGTAGGCAGTCTTGTCTGCACCAACTCCTTTTGCTCATTTTTAACCACCGTAAAGCCAGCTTTCTTTGGGACCGCATGAACAGAGCTAACCCATTGGCTATCAGAAATGGGATAAATGATCTCATTATCTAATAGTTTTTAAAATTTTCGCTTTAACTGCCTCTTACATGAGTGGGTTAAGCTTGTGTTTGGGTCCCTCCTTGGGGTTGCTTCATCGGTTAAATGGATTCTATGTTGCACTATGGCTGGACTTATCCCTTTGATGTCCTTCATCGTCCATCCAATGGCCTCCCTATGTCTTTTTAGAATAGACATTAAGCTGTCCTCTTGTTACTCAGTCAAGTGGGATGCTATGATGACTGGCAAGGTGTTCTTTCTGCCCAGGTAGGCGTACTTGAGGTGTTCAGGTAAGGCTTTTAGCTCTAGGGAAGGTATTGCTTCATTGGATGCAATCTCCAGGCTTTCAATCTTATAATGAGGTACACTTGGGCTTGATGTCCAATCCACTACTGAATCTACGATCTGGTTTAGATTAAAATCCTTAACCTCTAGATCAAAGTCTGCCTCCGTTTCTATCTCCATACTTTTCTCATGCTCACTGGTTAGATTTTCAATGGAATTGACCTCAAAAGTCTGATCATTGTCATTCCTAGGTTGTCTTCCAAGATTGAAGACATTAACTTCCTTCGTCATGTCTCCAAAGGACAATCGTATGGACCCGTTCCTACAGTTGATTATGGCATTAGCTGTAGCAAGGAATGCGCGCCCTAAGATGACTAGAGTTTGAGACCTTAGATTGGACACAGGTTGGGTCCCAAGCATAATGAAGTCAACGAGGTAGATGAAATCCCCGACCCGGATAAGGACGTCTGTGATTTCCCCCTTGGGGTCTTCATAGATCGGTCAGCTAGCTGAATGGTGACTCGAGTTGGGCTTAGCTCGCCCAACCTAAGTTGCTGGTATACTGAGAAAGGTAGCAAGTTGATACTTGCTCCCAGGTCAAGAAGTGCCCTACTAATTTCGGTCTGTCTTATGGTGCAGAAGATTGTGGGACATCCGGGATCCTTATATTTCACTGGAATGGGACCAGACAGAATTTCACTTATATTGGTTGCCAAGAACACTTTCTTGGCACATTTGTCTTTCTCTTCTTAGTACACATATCCTTAAGAAATTTGGCATAAGCTGGGACTTATTGGATAGCGTCAAGAAGAGGCACATTCAATTTGACCTGGTTGAACATCTCTAGCATCTTCTCCATGTGCATATTCTTATTATTGTTCCTAAGCCTATTGGGAAAGGGTGCTACAGGCTTATAAACTTGTTCAGCAGCTTTATCCTCGTCAGATGTTTGAGGAGCAGTTTTGGAGGAACTAGCAAAGGTGGAGGCTAAGTAGGATCAGGATGGACTGGACTTTTCTGTTGGTAGACCTGGTTGTCTACCTTCTTTCCAGATCGAAGTGTGTGAATAGCATTGCACTGGTTGATCGATGGATCCTAAATTTCATTGCTTGATTGGAGTTTTATGGGTTAACTAGCGGCTGACTAGGTAAAGTACCCTTTGGTCTTTCACTTAGGGAGCTAGCTAATTGGCTCATCTGTATTTCCAATCTCGATATAGCTATGAATGGTTGTTCAGCGTTTGTCCCTAGTTTTGCATAAAAGTGGTTTGGGACTTTATAAAAGCTTCCATGCTCTCCTCTAATTTGTTAAATTTCTTTTCCATTGGTGAACTTTGAGAGGAGGAATATGGAGCTCGACTGGAGAAATTTGGCGAAGGACTGGGATGGCGAAAATTATTGGAGAAATTAGGCCTAGGAGGATTGTTCTGGGCCTAGGAGAAATTAGGGTGATTCCTTCAACCTGGATTATATGTTTGCGAGTAGGGATTAGGCGGCGGCTATGAGTAGGCCGCATTCAGGTGTTCCGGTGGCACTTGCTGAGTATGAAAAATGGAGCACTCTTCAAAGACATGGTTTGGTGCCTGACAGTACGAACAACCCAGATCGTGAGTTGGTAGTGGGTTGATTTGGTTGACATTGGCTGGCTCTCTTGTTTCTAGAGCCTCTATTCTCCTCATTAGGGTTGCAATCTTGGCTTCTGCAGCTATGGATGATTCTAGAGATAGGAGCCCTCTCTTGAAGGTATAAATTGTGAATTCCTTAGTTTTTCTGAGGCTGGCTCCCATTGTAGGGTTTCTCAGCTAAGTCCTCAAATAAGTCCCAATCCTGATTCTCATCCTTTTGCAAGAACCATCCCTGACACATGATTTCTAAAAGAATTTTCGTCTGATAATCTAAACCATCGTTGAGAATCTGGCACTGACGCCATTTCTCCACACCATGGTGAGGGCACCGAGCTAGGAGATCTTTGAATCACTCAAAGTATCTCAAAAATGGTTCGCTCGGTTCATGCCTAAACTGCATGATATTCTTCCTAATGAGGGCAGTTTTGTGAATTGGGTAGAAATTTTTCAAGAAGACTTTGACGAAATCATCCCATGTCATGACAGAATCTACCGCCAAACTGTACAACCATTTCTTCATTAGGTCCTTTAGGGAAATCGGAATGAAACGTGACTTAACGACATCATTCCTAGCTGGGGTATACGCATCATGAGGCATACTTCTTCAAATTCCCTAACAAAGAAGTATGCGTCCCTGATTCTAAACCATGAAACTTTGGGAGAGTGTTGATGAGTTGAGGTTTTAACTCGAAGTTGTTTCTGCTTGCTTCAGGAAGTTTTATGCAAGATGGAAGTGAGGTTCTGATCGGGTAAAATCTATCCTGAAGTGACAACATCACCGGTTGTAGTTGCAAGGGCAGAGAAGTGTTTCTGGGTAATCTAGAAGATACAGGATCTCTTACCCATTCTTGCATGTAGCACACCACAAATAACGTAAAAACAACAAACAATCAAAAAAGAAAAAAACAAACAAAAGAAAGAAAAAGGCTACAAAGCCTTAGTCTAAGGTAACTGGACCTAGACGACTCTTAACTGGTCGATTCTTCAGAGAAGGTTGTTGTAGGAACTCGACTACAAGCTAATCGGCCAGGAAAGGGCAAAGCTCAGGGGGAGGTATCCGGGTGTGAGCCACGGGCCTAATTACGCCAAACCACGGAGCTTTCGAGGCTTTGCCTCTCAATCCACTTTTCTTAGACACCGATTCTGCAGGAGTATAATTCTTGCTATTTTCAACCTCAGTTAATCTCTTAGTGAGTCTGATATGTCCCTAGGGCCAACGTCTATTGATTTTTAGTTAAGGCTTGAGAAAGTACGAGTGCAATTGGAGATGGTTTTTAGGCTAAGGAAAGGTGATGAAATCCCAACCTTATCATGTTTATTTGGGTTTTCCCCTTAAAGTCAATTGTGCAAGTATACAGTTTATTCACAATAAGGTAACACTCAAAATGATAAATCACTCCAAAATGTTGGTTCTATTTTATATGAATGCACACGTACCTTTTCTCCAGCACTCTTCAACAGAAATTAAAATGAATTGAAATAGACACGTGCCCTAAATGCAAAAGTCAAATCCAAATTTCAATTAAGCAACAAGTGGGTTTCTGTTGAGTTTATTATGCACGTATAGGGCGAAGCATTCAATGGAACTAAAAAAATTTAGAAAGCCATTTTTTTTAGCGGCTTTCGGCAACCCTGCAAACTAGTTTGTTACTACTTCAATCGGAAGAACTCGCTTTTACATGAATTTTTTCCGAGGGCAAATGAATCCTCGCGCAACATCCTTGGCCACTTCTTTCGCTTCCCGTGATCGTGAGCTTCTTGGTACTTCTCTTACACATAAAAACAAAGAACAATCTTTAGTATTAAACGATAAAGTCGTTCCCTCCCGGTAATGGTGCCAAAATTTCATCGACAAAAGCAAGTATCAGAATAAGTGAAAAGAGTGTGGGTCGATGTTACTGCTTTTACGATTCTTCTGTTGTAGCGAAGTGGCTATACGGGTCGTATCCATAAGGAGGGAGAGCGATGGAAGCTTGATGCGGCTTATTTATTCAAGAAAAGATCAAGTTCTTTGTTTCAAAATAAAGAATTAGAAAATGAAAACAAGTTGGTTTTAAAAATTACTTTAAAATGATTTGGGGGTTGTAAAAGTGATTTTTCTAGATGGTAAAAGCGCATGGCTAACTTTCTACTAATTGCCCCCACTAATCCCTAATTTCTTGAAGAGGTAGCCTCACGATGGATCATAGGCAAGCATAACCCTTATGCATAGGAACTATTCACGTGAAAATCGAGTGAAAGTTCTTCCTACAACTTAGCTTAACACGGCAAAAACTTGAACATTTCCTTATCAAGATCCAATAAAGGCGAGAATAAGAGAAGACACAAGTGCACTAATAGTATTGGCAAAGTTAAAAGGAAAATCTTTAACTTACAACAACAAGTAGTTTAATCCTAATTATTATCTAATTTATACGCATGCCCATTGCTAAAGGAAAGGAAAGAGAAACAAGTCCAAAGCCCATCAAAATTCTGATTTAATTCAGAATTAATTCAAAATTAAAAAATAAGACAGATCATGGCAAATCAGAGAAGTTGAAAACCAGTTAAAACAAATCTTCCCAAATCAATCAGTTAAAGCCAGAGATCAAAGGTCGTTTTGTCAAATCCAAGTGCTTAAACAGGAAATCTAGAACCAGATAAAGATGTATCATCAAACAATGGAGTAGTAGCACCAACCATTATGGCCATCTGGCCACACCATGGTCACAGAATCACGGCTTGGTTAGATTAGTTGGGGGAGTGTTTCCTCCCCCTATCCTCGTACGCCCTCTTCTGTTGGGTTTTACATATAAATACTGATTTTTCAAAGACCACAGGGACCGACCAAGCATAAAGTAGAATTTAGGCTATTCTGTAGTTTGTAACTTAGGTTTTTAGCTTTCTTTTAAGTAATTTTTATTTTCTTTATATAACTGAGAGGAGAGGAGATTTTCATGGAGGAATGAGAACAACCTTGTACTGAGGGTGACACTGGTGTAAGTAACTTTTCTTTCAATGTTAATTGGATCGAATCAAAGTTTTCGTTTTTTTTTCTATTCTTGTTTGTTGTTTGCTTCCCCTTCTGTGTATGTGGATCCAAATGAATCCAATAGCCTTGAAGTTGCTTTGCCCTCACAAGTGGCGTTGATGGCTTATGGTGATGGATATTCATTTTTATGGTAGTGTAGCTTGCCCCTTCATTTCATAGTATAAATTGGGAATGAGAAAGATCCTATTCGTCATAATTCGCTCGCCTTCAAACAAGATATATCGTCGATACAGGTTAAAGGTAAGCTGGCGCCAAGAGGTAAGTTTTTAGGTTTTAGTTTTCTTTCTTTTAGTTCTTTAGTTTAGATCACCAACACCATCAACACCAAAATCATTCATCACTCCTTTTAATTTCTTTGTACAAACTCATTTTCTATTTTTCCACCTTCTCAATCTACCACTTTCTTCTTAACTTAACTGTAACTTTTTTTTCTCTTTTCTTTTCAAGAACTAAAAGAAGATCTTTAACCATTGAATGAAACTTAAAAGAGAACTTGCTAAAAAAGCTTCCATCGCTAGTCCCTCCTTGTGGATCACAACCTGCATAGCCACTTGCTATAACGGTAGTATTAAGTACTTGCACTCTTTATTTTAAGTCCTAAAATCTGTATTTTTGTGTGCAGGTAAAATCTCAATCAGTGGCTAAACCAAAAACTAGAGTCCAAAGCTCTACCAATTGAAAGTATACTTAGAGGGGAGATGAATAGGTGTAATAGTAACCTATACGAAAATGGAACAATTACAATAAATAATGCAAATGGTTAACTCAAATTAAGAAGTGAAGCCGGATTCCCAATTAAGGGCTCTAAAACTTCTCTATAATCCTTTAGATAAGAGTTGAGGTGCTCAATTGCCTTTTTTGATTGAAAGAGAAAAATTGACAAGTATGAACAATGCAAGAAATAAATAGTAAGTGCAATGAAACTAAAAACACAAGTGCTATAATAAAGATAAGTAAAAACGCAAATGCAAGCAATAAAGATAGAGTAAGAGGAAGAGAGAAAGCAATCACAAACACAAGAGATTTGTTTTGAGGTTCGAGCACAAAGCTTTACATCCTCACCTTCACCGCGTAAAGGATTCCACTATCCACAAAGAAAATTCCACAAATGAACTACAAAGTCTACACAAGATCTGGAGTAAATAATTCCAACCTTCAATCCTCTACACAAGAGGTAGCACAAAGTTAATAAAATTAACAAGCTTTTGGCGACCATAAAGGTTACAATTAAAACTTTTAGAGTTTTGAGTAAAGAAATGAGATTTAAAGAAGTTTGTGAGGCAAAAATTCAGTGAAGAAAGTAATCTTTAAGAGTTGAAAACTTTAAAAAATGATTGAGAATTGAAATCACTTTCGTGAAAAACTTGTGAAATAAAGACTTGATTTTTCTTGAAAGTTAGATCTCAAAAACTTGAATAAAACTTGCTAGAAACTTGATAACTCTCCTTCTCAAATGACCCTTCTATACAGGCAATAGATAAACACATTTAGAAGAGAGTCCAAGGCTTAATTCAAGGTGATTAGGCCAAAAGAAGTAAAACTCGCCATTTAAAGAAGGCAATAAACTGTCATTTTTGAAAAATATAATCGTTACTCTAGTAGATCCATGTGGTCGGTTGACCGGCCTATCGACTAGCAGCTAGTCAAAACTAGCCATTGCAGGCTATCAGTTGATTGGGTGGTCGGTCGAAACAAACATTAAGTCCTGACAAATGTTCGGTCGACTAGTCGGTCGGCCGATGAGAAAAAAATAGAAGACATCAGTCCCGAGTATCGATAAAGCAGGCGATCGGCCGAACAATTCAGAAAGTCCTGACAGATAGGTCGGTAGACCACTCGGTTGGCCAATCAATGTGCACAAGAGACAAGTGATCTTGTGCACAATCGATCGACTACTCGGTCGACCGACATAATGTTCAAAATGCTGAACTAAACTGGCGGTCAACCGGTCGGTCGACTGGCCAAGCCCAAAAGTCAACATAAACACTAGTTTTGAAATTGAACCATTTTTGAAACAATAATATAAGTTTAAAAGATGTTTTGGCAACATATAAGTTTCAAGGAAACATGTATATGGTTGGTTCAAAATATATGAAAAATATAGAACTTGAATCAATGACTAACAAGTTTAAATGTTAAAAGATCCGAAACTTGTTTTGGAAAAAAAAATGTGTGTATCTTATTTGAGCATCAATTCAACATCAAAACTAAACAAACTAAGATCTTATAGAGGAGTTAATTAAGCTTCAAGTCTTAATCAAAGAGGGCTTCTCCAAACTCCACATTTTTATCATCTGTTGCTTGAATCCCTTCCTTGGCTCAACTTGATATCCTTAAACCTTCCTTATAAGGAAGAGTGACCATCTTCCAAACTCTTAATCCTTGTAAGCTTATAAACACTAGAATTTGATTAGTACCTTATAACCACATGTAGTTTGTAATCATTAAAACAAAACTGGGGAGTGTATCCGTGGAACAACAATACCAAAATATATAACATGTGCATTATCAATCAACTTATACAAGATTTGAAATGGATCAGCACACAAACATGCATTTTGTTAACAACATCACCAACATTACAGTCTTTTAATCTGTTCGTAACATCAGTTCATAACCTGTAGCTGGCATTATTTTAAGCAACTTTAACACTGATTTTCTCATGTAATTCATGCACATTGATGCAACAGATGATGCAATTGATGATGCAGACTCAGAAACACTATTGTGATCACCTATGAGGATATGGTTTGTGGTTTGTTTAAATCTAAACTCATTTACAATCTTACAGGAGCTTTTACTTGTTGTCCTAGTGACAAATGTATCATAGGATAATTCAGTGGTAGACAACTTGAAATCTGATTATTTCAACATGTACACATACAAGGGTACGCAAGAGAAGCGGTAAAATAAAAGAGGAAGGGGGTGATGTCGATATTAGGGAGGAAGGGTGTGGCGATAGGGCAAGATACAATAGTAGGGAAAGGAAGGAGCAACTGCCAATAGTGGAGGGGAAGGTGGAATCAATAGCAGAGCCCGAGAAGGGAAAAAGACAGGCGGTTTATAGCAGTGATAGTAGTGACATCAACTGCGATAACTGAAGAAACAACATTAAGCTTCCTAATCACAGGAGTGACTTTAAGAGAAACAACGCTACTAGACACTTTCACAACTACTCTACCTATGATTTTATCCTATATTTGGTCGGAGGACTCTAAGGTTTGGTTCATGGCAGTAATCATAGTCGTCATGTCGGCAACTGTTGCGAGAAGTTGAGCCATTGTGATCGAATCCATCACCGTGGTATGGAATTCACTAAACTCTCCTACCAGATAAGGTATACCCCTATGGGTTGGCATGCGCTAGGCGACTCTAACTAAATATGGGAGGATACAACTCTAAACGAGATGTTAAATTTTTTTATCAAATTAAATTTAAATGCAAAAAGAAAAAAATCTAGTAAGTGCCTAAATGATGCAAATCCTACCCTAACTGTGTTATGATGCCAAATGATGTGAAATGTATATGAGTGCTAAAAAATCAGCGATAATATCATTAAATTCACACTTCACAACCAAAGTATGATCATTGGGTAGGGAAAGATCAAAAACTAATCGCCCTGATAGATGGTTTTATTAGAATAACATGCATGTATTGTTCAATTTTAAAGCAAGAATAATCTACCAATGTGGCTTATGCTATGCAGTTGAATTTAACAATCAATGTTGAAGCCACTAAATTAAATAAATGCAGACACACAAAAGCACATCACTATAAGTGGATAACAGTAAAGTCAACAGAAACTCAGATATAGATATTAGACTCAAAAATAAAAAATGACTAATCTAGGTTAGAAACGCACCTAATGAGGATCACTGTTGACACTTCAAAAAGACAAACTCCCTAGGTAGTATTTCAACTAGTCAGAACGACATTCAAACTTGATGATATTTAAAAAAGACAAGATGAGGACAAGCTTATGACAAAGATCTACCCATCCTCAGAGACCAAACAATGCCTTGAAACTTACTGATCTAATGAAGTAGGCAGTAAGCCAAGCATCACCTGTAAAGATACCTAAGTATGGCCCATAGGATAGCTTTGCTTGAAGCTTTATAGCCTTATTGAAGGGCTAAGATAATAGCTTCACCTAAAGCTTCTCTTGAGAGCTTCGCTTAAGCTCTACACAACTCTGCAAAAATGCTAATATTTGGCTTCGCCTGAAGCTAATATTAGCTTCGCCTGAAGCTTTCTTGTGAGCTTCGCTTGAAGTTCTTCAGAACTCTACAAAAAGCTAATCTTCAGCTTCGCTTGAAGCTAAATACGCTTCGCCTGAAGCTAATTATGGCTTCACCTGAAGCTTTTCTGTAGCTTCGCCTAAGGAATTGCACTACCCTCATGCAAAGCTAAATCCCAGCTTTGCTTGAAGCTTCCCGCACCCCTATGAGAGGGTTTGCTAGGTCAATTCTTGACCTAATCTTTAGTGGGTTAACCCACCATGTTAGTGAGGTGAATGCTACTTTATGTCGTCGGTTACGCCCCCCACATCGCCCAACGTTAACTGGAGAAGGCCAAGTTAGAAGGCCAGTTTTAGGCTTGCGTGAGCCTACCTAGCCTCACATAAGGTTTGTACTCAGCTTCGCACAGGGCATTATAGTCCCGCGTGAAGCTCAAAATAGCTTCTGGCGTGAGGCTAATTGACTGCTATCAGTCATAGTTGAATTTTAGGTGCATTTACACCCCTCAAGAGCATATAAATAGCTCACTCTTGGAATGAGCTAGGGGCAAAGAGGCTGTGATAGTGCAAGGCCAAGAAGCTAAGGAACAAGAGAGCTGACAAGTTGAAGATCAAGAGGTTTAGTTGATTAACAAGCTAGAGATCTGTAACACCCTTTACGTATTTAGATTCTTGATCATATTTTTCGATTTACTTCCTATATTTGTTTATGTGTCATGAATATTTATGCGATCGTTTTGCGTTGGATCCAGATTCGTGAATTTGGAATTAGCCCTAGTGTAAACCGGGGGCCCGACCCTATTGTATTACTTGATTTGATCTTTCTAGTGGTTAAATTAAATAAATTTCAGTTTCAAATATATTTTCTAATATTTTAGATTTTTCATGATTTTTTGAAAATTTTCAGAATTATTCTGCAAAATCTTCAAAACTGGTATCGACTAGTGCCGTCGATTGATTCTCAGATTTTTTTAATTTACAAAAGGAGTTATATATAAAAGATACGCTTTCACATTATCTCTTAGAATCATATTTTCTACCTTAATATATTTTTGAAGAATTTCTGAATTTATCAAAACTCGGCCGGATTTGGTGTCTGCCAGTATAACTTGTAGATTTCAAGATTTTTATTTTGAAAATGAGATTTATTTCTAAAAGCTGATTTATATTAATTCTCAGGATGATGTTTTCTACCTCTTGATATATTTGGGATTTTTTTCGGAAAAAGTCGATATTTATTGACATTATTAAAATATTTATTTTTAAAGAATCTTTTCAATTCTTTCTTTCTTTCTTTCTTTTCCGTTCCTTTCCCCCATCCAATCATCTACTGACCCACACCCCTCATTTAATTCTCGTTCCCATCCATCACTCCCTTCAATCTTTCTCTTTCTTCTTCTTTTTCTTTTTTTTCCTTTTCCTTTTTTTTCTTTCCTTTTCCTTCTTTTTCTTTTTATATTTTTCTTCTTCTTCTCCCTTGCGCCAATGAGAGCTCCTCCTCCTCCATTTCCTCAAAATTATCTCTATCTCCTCCCCTAATCTCTAAATTTCTCTCTCAAATCCCTCTCTCTATCTCTTCCTCTATCTCCTCCACTCATTAATTACATCTCTCACCCTCTCTCCCTCACTCTCCACCGGCCTACTACCTCCACTATCACCACCACCTGATGCCTTCTCACCTAGTTTATGCCCTCCTCCGGCGATCCCAGGCCGACGGCCAACTCCAGCGCCCACGCAGACCTCCTCCTCCTTTTTCTCCAAGATAACCACCACCGTCTCCAACATCATCTTCTTCTTCTTCAACTTCTTCTTCAATCCATCACCTCCAACACTAACTCCACCTAATCCACCATCATAACCGCCACCTTCTCCACCTCTACACCACCTATTCACCACCACATCACCCCCACTAATACCACCGCCCACCACCATCAAAATTACAACCAATCCCTCATCCTCCCTCCTCTTTGGGGTAGCCGCACACCACCCCCTTCTCTGGCGACAGCCAACGCCGCACTGGGCGCCGCCCCTGGCGCCCTGGCCTCGGCCAGGGTCTGGCTAGGCCACGACCTTGTAGAGCTAGACCGTGCCTTGGGGGCTGATGCCCCCCACTCTTCTCTTCTCTCTCTTCCCACTTATTTCTCTCTCCCCCTTATACTCTCTCTTTCTCTCTCACTATCTCTCTCTACTATTTCTCCCTCATCCTTCTCTCTAATCCTTTTTCTCTCTAGCTCTCTTTCTCCTTCTCTCTCTAAGAACTTTTTCTCTTTTCTGTCTCTTATTCTATTTCTCTCTCTAAAAATATTATATATATATTTTAAAATATATGGTGGTTCGCCTTGATTTGGATTTTCAGCTTCATCGGGTCGACTGTATTTTAATTGTATCTGGATTATACGCTGTATTCATATAGCTATATGTGGACAAATGCCTTAGACTGTATTTATAGTGCTGAGACGAATGCTTGTATTAGTGTAGTTAAATTCTTGTACATGTACCATGCCTGCGATGTTGCTCACTACTGCCTTATTACATGCATACGATTGACACTAACACTTCTACAAAATACTATTCCAGCCTCCGGGGTGCGTTCAGCCTCTGGACTTTCTATATCCAGCCTTCGGGCTACGTTCTCTGGGCTCTCCACTCAACCTCCGAGCTCCACCACTCCACGGTAGTCTAGATATTATCACACTTATATGTTGCTCATGTGGTATTAACATCTCGTGCAGGTACCCTTGTATTGACTCCGAGTTTCTGCCCACTCCTAGGCTAGCTACCCAATTAGTTTTAGGCCTGCACCCTTATGGGTTTCGTGGAAGCTACTGAGAATGCGCTTAGACCCTGAGCGTACTTTAGCTTCTGAGCTCTCTCGCCTACTTTCTTGAAAGAGGAGTTCACTTAGATCGTCAAGTCTCTCAGCTACGCCTGGTTGGCATGCTCAGCGCTTAACCACTAGATTTCTCTAGGCAGAACTCTGCGGGATTTTAGACTCACCTTTTAAGCCGAATCATTCCAGTAGTTCCATCAAGCACTCTAGTGACTAACACTGTTTGCTGCCCACGCCTCCAGCACTGCTTAAGCTCTGCTTGATTGTGCTTGGCTGTTACGCTATCACTGACATGTTTTCTCTTGATTTGCTAACACTTGCCATGCTATTACCTGATATTTACATGCTATTACCTGACACTTATCTGTATCACTTGACAACTGATGTATTACCACCTGATACCTAACATGCTACTACTTGACACCTGCCCCTGTTATGACATGACTTAACACCTACCATCTGTCATATTAACCCTTGACCTGTGACTATCATATTTACAGGAATCATGTACCTGTTATCCTATATAATATACAGTGACCTGTATTCCTGTTATACATGTACTCATGTACTCCTGAATTACTGATCATGTCCTGCTCCTGCTAGTCCCGTAAATTGATAATTATATAATAAATTATAATGAGTCAACTTGCACCATGTTTGGAGAAAACTGATGGGTCCCGAATGGTCTCATGTTTATGTGTTTATATCGATTATGTGACCACATACTTAGGGATCACCTAGCGGCCACCATGGATTCCATGGGGTGTGCTGGCACCCTTAGTCCCCCTGTTTATTCGTACCGTGTATAACCCCTCCGCCTATTACTATGGGATCCGCGATACCCTATTTCTTTTCAGGCGTACAATAAGTTCCAGTACCTAGCGGCACATTCCGGCTCAGCACTGGATACTCCATGGTCGTTGTCCCGGGCAAGTACGGGACCTATACTAAATATGGTTTGTCAAACTCCATCAGTTTTCAAATAACTTGCTTAATAATTTGTAAGTGGAAGTAGTTTGTCGGGGGAAAATGAAGATCGAGGGGTAAATTCTTAATTTGATTGTAAAGAAAGTTACAGCGGATCAATAATCCTCTTATAAGAGAGGAAAGATATTCAAATTGAATCTCCCTTTGTTTAGTGCCGGGCTCTTAATATGGCGATGGAAAGTGAATCTTATTTTCCGTTGACGGGTGAACGTCAGGTCCTTTTGGGAATCCTCTCTTTGGATAGTAGACGAAGTAATATAGCTTCTCTCGCCAAGGATCTCAAAGAGAGTGTAGGTAAAGACGAACTTAAACGCAACAAGTTGTTAGAAGAGTATAACTCTCTCTTTCTTTTCAGCTGGAAATCTTGGTATTTCTATGGCTTACAACCGAAGTTCTTTTGACCAAGAATTATCCAACCCTTTTTTCATAGTAAACTGGGCTATTTATAGAGGTTTCAAGTGGTGAACGTGTGTCCCTAAAAATGCTCCACAATGGGGGTTAACTCCCTCATTACGTGGGCAGTAATTGACCCAGTAATAAAGGCAAATATAACTGAGATGCGGGTTTCTAGCCTCGCGTCTTGTTGCTAAAGTGATGCTTGAGGAACGCGAGCTTCCAATTCTGCATTAAGCTTCACGTGAGACACGAGTTTTGGACTCTACGTCTTGGCACTGCTGTAGCACCCCGTTCTCGGGATACGTACCCTGATACGTATCCTAATTTTTTTCAATCATATTGTTCAATTTTCTTCCAGTATATACTTTTGGGTTGTGATTACTTAGTTTATTTAGTATCAGATCTGGATTCTCAGACCTAGAGTAAGCTCTGACCCAGACGGGAACCCGATACAAGCCAGTAGCCGATTTGACTTTCTGATAGTCCGAGTGGATCGATTTCAATTTTAGAGATTGTTTTCTAATATTTTAGATTTTTCATGATTTTCTGAAATTTTCTGAAATTTTTTTGCAAAATCTCCAAAACGGTGTCGGTCGGCATCGCTAACTGATTTCCAGATTTTTTTTAATTTTCAAATAGAATTGAATTTTCAAAAACAGCTTTCACAGTACATCTTATAATTTCATTTTCTATTTAAAAACATTTTTTTGAGATTTTTCTAAATTTATCAAAATTTGACCGTTTCTGGTGTTGGCCGGTATTGCCGGAAGATTTCAGAATTTTTATTTTAAAAACTATATCGTATTTTTTGAATCTGATTTCACTGAGTATCTTAGAATAATATTTACTATTTTTGAGAATTTTTTGGAACAATTCTGAAACAGTCAAATTTTTGCCTTATTAAAATAATAATATAATTTGTCATTCTTTCTTTTTCTTGCTTTTCCCTCTCAACTTCTCTACTTATTACTCTACAATATTTTATTAATTTTATTATTTAATAAAATATTTATTTATAATTTTTTACTATTTCTTTCTATTTCTTTTAAAATTTTCCCATTTTCCTTTCATTTTCTTTCTTTTTCTTCTTTTCTTTTCTCTCCTCCACTCCACCTCTTCTCCCACGCCAACGCAAACGCAGCAGCACCGTAGCAGGAGCTGGGCATCATGGCTGAGAAAACTATTTCTCCCACTCCATCCATATTCATCATTCTAATTTCCTTTTCCTCTTCACTTAAACCCTTCATCTTCCCTTCTTTTTATTTCAATTAACTCCAAACACTTCAACCAACAAACAAGCCCACTCCACTCATGCTCCCACACACACTGCCACCTCCACCATTACCACGCCACCTCCGGCGCCGCCTTAGCTGTGGCCATGACACCCCCCATCACCCCCACCCTTCCACACTTCCATCAACCCAAATTTCATCTCCTTCCCTTCAATTTCAACCAAACCCATCACCATTACAAACCTCATCTTCTCCAAAATTCACCACCTCCTCCACAAATTCCTCCACTCCAACCAACCCATCACCATCTCCTCCTCCTTCTCCAACTCCCCAACACCACCAAACATCACCATCACCACCACAACCACCACCACCACCAACCACCAACTCCAACAACAATACCACCTCCACCACCACCACACAACCCCATCCTCTCCTCCACGGGCGCGTGCGGCCTCCCTGGCGCCGCCACAGCCAGGCCGGCCGGCCACCGCCGGCGGCCGGCCATCTCCTTCCCCTCCTCCTCCTTTTCTTCCTTTCTTCCTTTCTTTCTTTTCAATTCTTTCCCTTTATTTCCCTAAATAAAATAATTCCCTAAATACCCCACCTCATTCTAAAAACTACTTCCCTATATTTACACCCAATACCCCTCTCCTTTAAATCCTAATTCATTTCAAAATACACCATTTCCCCTCTCTTTCTCTTTCTCTCTCTCCCTTTCCTTCCTACAACTTTCTCTCTCCTCTCTCATTCCTCTCTAATATTTATATAAATATTTATAATTATATATTTTAATATATATTTGTAGGCTAGAGGTTTACTCGAGCGGTTCGCCGATTTCTGAACTTTAACCGGTATTTTACCCGGTTTCAGGCGAGTACTTTTAATACACCTAAACATAAACATTCTTGTATTTTAATCATGGAATTGATATATGGATATGTTAGCATGCCTAGCGCTTATTACCGTAAATTTAATTCATGATATCATGCTATGCGAGTTAATATATGATGTTGCACTCGGCGTTTACCCGACCCTTGGCATGTTATACTTGATATATGATTTATGACACCGGCGCTCGATATTTACATCGGTACTCAGTATTTACACTGGTACTTGGCATGTTATACTTGATATATGATTTATGACACCGGCACTCGGTATTTACACCAACCCGTGCCATGCTATATTTGACACCGGTACTTTTCATGCTATATTTGACAAATGATACGTGACACCAGTACTTGCCATGCTATATTTGACACATGATACCTGACACCAGTACTTGCCATGCTATATTTGACACATGATAACCGACATCGGTACTTTCTATGCTATATTTGACACTTGATATGACACTGGTATTTGATATGCTATATTTGCCACCTGATATATATAACACCTGATACCTGACACCTGACACCTGTATTACTTGGCATATTCATGATTATTATGTGACCAGACATCTGGCACTCCTGTATCTCCTGTACTCCTGTACTCTGTATCTCCTGAACTCCTGTAATACTGAACTCTTATACCCTGAACCCCCCTGAAAAAGGGTGACTCCCGATATTATACTCCTGATATTATACATCTGTTAATTCTCGTAGTTGGATAATCATGGTTATACTGTATACACTTGTGGACATTATCCTTGGGCAATATATATAATAAAACTACTCAACTTACACTGGGTGGGAAACTGATGGAAACTGGTATGATGTCATATTTATAATGGTGATGAATCTGAAGTGTCGTGTGGGGCGCGTAATGATAAGTCCCTGGAAGCAGTAGCCTGAATCTGAAGTGTCGTGTAGGGCGCGTAATGATAAGTCCCCGGAAGCAGTAGCCTATACTCCTGAGCTAGTCCCGAGCAGAGACGGGACCCACTATAAATATGAGCCATCAGATTATCAGTTTCCAAATAATAACTCGTCTTATTCATAAGTGGATGTATGTGTACCGGTAGCATATACAAAAGCATATGAATCGTATGAATAACATAAAACAACCAAACAGTAATAATGTTAGGAACGTGTGATATTTGGTCTCTCCTTTGTTCGGGTCCTGGCACTCACATATAAGACCCAGGTAAGTTTTATGATTGGTAGTGAAAAGTGCATTTTATCATGACATTTACCATCACATTTTCATATTTATTCATATTTTCATATTTATTCATATAATTCTGCACATTTACTAATATTTTATGATTTATTGTGTGCAGGTCTTGAGTTCTTATTTTAATAATAAATAAAGCCTAAAAGAAGCCCAAAAGCTCATATTCAAGCCCAAGTGCAAAAGTGCAAATATTAATTGTCAAAATTGCAAATACACAAGGGCCAAAGTTGCAAATACAAAGAAGAGGGAAGGAATGACTTCTATTCACCCTAAACACTTGCAGGATGAGAATAAAAGCCAAAGAAGGATAGCAAATTCGTAGATAAAAGATTTGGGATCTAGGTAACTTGCTTCCCAAGTTATATCTAAATCCCAAGATAAAGAGTCAGGATCAAACTTTCAGAAGCAAACGCCCAGATGGACGGACTGGTGGCCCAAAGGCCTTCCACTCTAGTTTTGATGATGATTAACTCAGGTAGTTATGTGTACTAATAATCTTGCAATGTTTAAGTTTCAGATATTTAACAAGATATTAGTTGGTGAAAGCTTCCACACATCTTTCACAAGGTGATTCAAGAGCCTAAGCATCAAAGATGACATCTAGCACTCATTGGAGTCTAGCTTGGTGAATCACGTTTGGACCGAGTCAACTTGGAGACGGCGCTCTACAAGAAGACTTAGGTATCCCTAGTTTAGTTTGTGTTTAGAGCCGAATTGTAAAGATTAGATTAGTATGATAATGCTCAAGTTCACAACACACACGTTTCATGTTTTGAATATTGTTTTCGGTTTTTCTGTTTTAGGTTTAACCGATCTTGATTTTTATGAATAGATAGATCAAAATAAGTTTACATGGTTTAATGTATATATGATTTGTTCTATATACATGCATGCTTTAATTTCCTAGACAAACTTAGTTTTGACTCCTTTATTCATGTGTTATATGTTTTGGTATTTTTGATAAAACATATTTTGGAATTAATGACAAAACTATGATATATATTTGTTTCATGTATATTGGATTTCTATCCATATGCATCATGCCTAAATGTGTTTAAATATCATGTTTTTGTACTTGGAAGAGTTTTGAACAAAACGTATTTTCTATTCAAAATCCAAGTTTTAGAAAATACAAGGTTTGGTTTTGGTAAAAATGATAAGACATAAAAATAGTTTTAATTGCTTGATATTTGAGTCAAAACTTTTATCACATGTTTATATATCAATGCAATTTGACAAAACTATTTTTGGGGATTTTTAGTAGTTTATAAGAATTTATTGGATATTTATTTTCCCAGATTTCTGACCTGTTTTGGTGTCTGCCAGGCTGATCGGTCGACCGGTACGGTCGACCGCACCATGTAGACGGTCGACCGTATGGGTCGACCGACGTGCACAGAAACGTGCACGCTGGCTACACCTATAGCCGGTCGACCGACTGAGAGCAGGTTTGCTCTCTGTTTGTTTGGGTCGACCGGGCGGTCGACTGCTAGCGCCAACGGGTCAAAAATTGACCGTTGGGCGGTCGACCGGGCGGTCGACCGTCAGGGTAATTCTGGCAAAAATTACAGCCAACGGCTATTTTCTGGATTAGCCTATAAATACCCCATTTGCAAGAGTTTTTCTCTAAGAATTTTTGTGCGAATTTTTACATACTCTCTGGTGTTTTTACAGCAATAAAAAGAAGTTTTTGAGCTTGATTTGAACAGTCTTTTTGGTGTTTTCATTAGGGTTTGAAAAATCAAAGAATAGGGTTTTGGGAAAAGCTTTTGAATTGAACTTCTCTATCTTGGTTTCATTTATTTCCCAAGATTTTTCTTTGAGTTGCTGGTTTCAATCCCTTGGTTTTCTCCACACTTGAGCTAAAATCTACTATCTTCTCTATAGGATTTTGTGTGGGAAAAAAGAGATTGTTTTGTGGTTGTTGTTTGAAACCACTAAGTTGTAAACCTATTTAGCTTGGCTTTGTGCCTTTCCCTCATTGTGTTGAGGAAGATTTGCTATTGGGTTGTATCCCTCAAGGTTGTGAGGTGATCTTTGTATTGGGTTGAGCTTGCCTCAAGGAGGAGGTTGTTGTTGGTTTGAAGTTTGCCTAAAGAGGAGGTTGTGTTTTGTAAGGGAGGAGTTGGGTACTCCTTGTAATTGTGATTGCCCCAAATCCTCGGTGGAGTTACCTTTGTGGGAGTCCTTTGTGGACAAGCTAGTGGATTGGAAATCCTTCGTGTGTCGAAGGCGGGGATGTAGAGCTGGGTGCTCGAACCTCGGAACATATCTTGTTGTTTGCGCTTGATCCATTGACTCTCTCTAACTCTCTCTTTACTTTGTGCCTTGCATCTATTTATATTGCTCATTCATATTTGCTTGGCTTGGTTGTGTGCATCACTTGTTGATAGCACTTGAGTGTGAATTGCATTAAGTTTTCATATTCCGCATTTAGTTCACAGATTAGCTATATCACCTATTCACCCCCCCTCTAGGTGATTTCAATTGGTATCAGAGCTAGCGCTCCTGATATTTAGGTTTAACCACCTAGGAGTGAGATCTTGGTTTGCTAATCTTCATTTGCATTTTCATTTGCACACATTTAGTTTGCACTTATGGCTAGCCCTCCTATGTTTGATCATTTTAGACTTGATGCTTGGAAGGCTAATATGACTAAACATTTAAAAGCCTAGGACATCTAGTTTATCAAGCCATTACCATAGAATCCCTCCCAAATAGTAGCAAGCATAAGAAGGCCAATGCATTAGCACTTAGGGCACTTAGAGCATCTCTAAATGAACATTTATTACATGTTTTGATCGTTATAATTCGGCTTTTGCAGTTTGGAGCATCTTGACTTCTCCCGAGCTTCCAAGGATGTCAACAAGATGAGGAGATCTAAGAGAGAAAAGTCCGAAGAGCAATGCCTCATGGTCCAAGGGAAGAACTCCCTTGAGGTACAATCGGATTCTCAAATAGATGATAGCTCTAGTTCCTATTGTCATGGATGTTTTGAAGTTCAAACTTTAAATATGGAACTTATTCAAAAGCTTGAGAATTTGTTAGAAAAACATGATTTGTTGAAAGATGATAATCTTGTTTTGAAAAATGAATTAAAGGATTTATGCTCTAATTTGAATTGATGTTGTAAGAGAAGGAAGAGATTGCAAGTGAATATGACTCACTTAAATCTCAACTCGAACTTGCTTTAAAGGAAAATGAATTTTGAAAAACAAAAATGATTGTGATGATGTTGTAAAGCACAATGAGATCTTATCTTCAAAATTAGATCTTGTTTTCAAAGAAAATGTTACTTTGAAAAATGAAATTGATTTCATAACAAAAGAATTGGATTTGGTATTGAATAAAAATAAATCTTTGCAAAATGATATTGATATTCATGTTTGCCATGCTAGTGTAGCTTCTACTTCTTGCACACCTATAGCATGCTCCACTTTATCTTCTAGCATTGAAAATGATATAAATAATTTGAAGAAAAGTGTTGATTGTTTGGGCTCCACTTAAGCCAATGTGCTTTAAACCACACTCGTTTGGAATCCTTGATTCGCAAGAAACAAGTTCCAACTATGCATGCACACCCAACACGGTATACACATGCCCATCACGGACACAATCATAACATGTATGCTCATGTGTACACTTGTACACATTGTGGTCGAAAAGGCCATCTTGCTAGATTTTGCTATGATCGATTACATATTGAAAATTTAGCAACTAATCTTGTTTGGGTTAGGAGAGATACTAACCCCCGTGGACCCAGAAGAAAATGGGTACCAAGATCCACCTCTTTGATGTTTGATGTAGGTGGAGCTCTCGCATAACGTGAGAGTGTTGGTGCCTTGAGATGGATGCATTCTAAGCTAAAAGGAGAACTATTTGGATGCTTCACTCTCAAGGAGATTAGGTGGGAGGACCACCGGGTGCTTTGGAGACATGGAGAGTTGCCCCTTCGGTTTTGGTAACAATCCCTTACTCCATTTAGTGTTTACATGCTTTTTACGTTCATTTTTTTTTGCATGTTGTGTTTTGTTATGCTTGTGCCATGTTCATTAGAATAGTGTTATACATGTTTAGTTACTTGAGCACCTATATCTTATATGGATCTATATTAGTGTTCTCACATTGTTTAAACTAACATGTATGCCCTAAATCTAATGCACATGCATATGCATTATGACCATTTGGATGTTTATGATTTTTGTTCTTATTGAATCATGTCTCATTATTTCATGATTAGTATGATATTTGCCATGTTTATTAGATTTATGCTTTACATGATTAGTTATTGAGACACCCATGTTTAGTATGGACCCATATTTTATGTTCTCTTTATGTTTTAGCTATCATGTTTATCATAGGTTTAATGCACATGTCCTTGTCATGCAAATCATATGGTTGACTATGATTTTTTTTTAATGATTCATGGTTTAATAAATAACTTGTGTTGTATGATTTCTAATTTAGCCACATGTTTTGATCATGTATTTCTTAATTCTAATAGCATGTGGATGTTCTTCATGATCAATTTTATGTTTTTCATGATTGATTTGTATCCGTTTTATGCATAATGATTTGATTACTTGTTTAGATGTTGGTTTTCATTAAGACTAGAATATATACTTGTACATAGAATGGGTCACAAATAAACCTTTATATATGTTTGTGCTTGGATGCCTATTTGTACCCATTAGATGTTCTTGTATAGTCTAGTTTTGATGATTCATGCATTCAAACATGTATTCCTATTTTTGATGTGTTTTCTATGATTAAGTGTTTTCACTTTATGTATATGTCTATTTTGCCAAACCTTAAGATATACATGTATGCCCCTTGAGTCATTTGCTTTTCATGCAAATCTATATTTTGGACTCAATTGTGTTTAGGGATATGTATGTATACTTATTGTGTTGACAATTCATACATATACCTTGAAATGAAATTAGTTTTGATGAAAATTTAGTTTTTCTTGATTTTGTGTTTATTTGTTTGACTTCATGTATATGTCCATCTTGTCCAAACTATCATTTATACATATACATCCTTGAGCCACGTGCCTTCATGCATATACTTTTGTGGACTCATTATGTTTAGGATATGTATGTATACTTTAGTTTGTACATGACATACATATGCCTTGAAGTTTAAATCGTTTTGATGATTTTCATTTATTTCTTTTGGATAATTTCTTTTCGTAATAAAAACCTAGTTTTTCAAGTTTTCATGTTTTCAAGGAATTTCATATGAGCCTAATTGAATATTTTCATGATTGATATGTGTCACATTATACTTGTACACTCACTATATTAGTTTACTCATGATTTGTTTTCATGAGAATTTGAATGAGCTTTATGGACTTTGAGTGCTTAGTGATCATGTGATTTTCATGTGTTTCATGAAAAACAACTTTGTTTTATTCCTTGCTTGAAGGATTTCGTACTAGTTTTAAAAGTTTTTTCTATAACTAGTTGCGATATTCTTCAATTTGGTAGAGTTTTTCAAACAAAGCTTATTTTCAAACCTATTTTTGAAAACCCCTACCTTTTATGGGCGGTTGGATGGAGATCATGTTCATGTATACTTTAAAATGAAAATCATTTAAATCTTGAACCATGATTGGGAGGTATAGTTGATATGAGTCATAACTTGATCTTATTGTTGTTTCAATCGGTATCATTGAATTCTTTCAATTGGCATCAATCTTGACATCCGTTTGTATACTCATTTATGTTTTGTTTATATATGTATGCTTACACTTCATATAGTATCAATTTCAATTGGTATCTATTCTTACATACAATATAGATGATTTATTTATGCTTATTATATTCCTATATCTTGAAGCACAAATTTTGGTTATGTTAAGCTTGAAGTTTTTCAATTGGTACTATATACAAGCTTTATCATAATTTTAAGATTGCTAAGCTTGAATTTTAATGAATATCATGTTTCAATTGATTTAATTTTCAATTGGTATCTTATTTCAAGCCTATGCATATTTTCTTTTAGTATTTCATAAAGGGGGAGAAAACTCGTATTTTATATTTCAATTGGTATTTGGTTTACCATTGTTTTTTGTTTCCCACTCCCTAACTTTATGATATTAAAGTAATTGGTATCATATGCTTATAATGAAAAATATCTTCTTTTGGTATCAAGATGCTATTTGTTTCCTTAAATTTGGTATCAATTTTTATTATCTATTGGTATCAAGTTTACATTACATGTTTTCATTTTGATATAAAATGTTATTTTTGTTTCAATGCCTTGTTTTATTTCAAATAGGATTTGGCATTTCTCAAAGTTTGTTATTTTCAATTGATATCATATTGACTTTGGTTTTACCCCTTGGAATAATTTATTGCTTCTTCTTTTGAAGATTTAGGGGGAGAAGTATTTGTTTTCATTATGTTTATTTTTTTGTTGATGATTGACAAAAAGGGGGAGAAGAATTTGTAGTTTATATGCATGGTTGATTTATGCATATGTTTTAGTTGGTTTTCATTAGTAATAATATGTTGGTTCAATATTATTGTTTTATTGGTATCAAGAGCATGTTTCATTGTTTATGTTTTATTTTAATTGGTATCCGTTTATATGTGTTTAAGAACATTGCATATCTTATATATTTTATTGTTATGCATGAGTTAAGGGGGAGCTTCTTTGAAGCTTTACTTTAATCCATGCATATATAACTCCATGAGTTTTGTCATCATCAAAAAGGGGGAGATTGTTGGCCCAAAGGCCTTCCACTCTAGTTTTGATGATGATTAACTCATGTAGTTATGTGTACTAATAATCTTGCAATGTTTAAGTTTCAGATATTTAACAAGATATTAGTTGGTGAAAGCTTCCACACATCTTTCACAAGGTGATTCAAGAGCCTAAGCATCAAAGATGACATCTAGCACTCATTGGAGTCTAGCTTGGTGAATCACGGTTTAGACCGAGTCAACTTGGAGACGGCGCTCTACAAGAAGACTTAGGTATCCCTAGTTTAGTTTGTGTTTAGAGCCTAATTGTAAAGATTAGATTAGTATGATAATGCTCAAGTTCACAACACACACGTTTCATGTTTTGAATATTGGTTTTCGGTTTTTCTGTTTTAGGTTTAACCGATCTTGGTTTCATGAATAGATAGATCAAAACAAGTTTACATGGTTTAATGTATATATGATTTGTTCTATATACATGCATGCTTTAATTTCCTAGACAAACTTAGTTTTGACTCCTTTATTCATGTGTTATATGTTTTGGTATTTTTGACAAAACATATTTTGGAATTAATGACAAAAACTATGATATATATTTGTTTCATGTATATTGGATTTCTATCCATATGCATCATGCCTAAATGTGTTTAAATAACATGTTTTTGTACTTGGAAGAGTTTGGACAGAACGTATTTTCTATTCAAAATCTAAGTTTTAGAAAATACAAGATTTGGTTTTTGGTAAAAATGATAAGACATAAAATAGTTTTAATTGCTTGATATTTGAGTCAAAACTTTTATCACATGTTTATATATCAATACAATTTGAAAAACTATTTTTGGGGATTTTTAGTAGTTTATAAGAATTTATTGGATATTTATTTTCCCAGATTTCTGACCTGTTTTGGTGTCTGCCAGGCTGATCGGTCGACCGGTACGGTCGACCGCACCATGTAGACGGTCGACCGTATGGGTCGACCGACGTGCACAGAAACGTGCACGCTGGCTACACCTATAGCCGGTCGACGTGCCGGTCGACCGACTGAGAGCAGGTTTGCTCTCTGTTGTTTGGGTCGACTGGGCGGTCGACCGCTAGCGCCAATGGGTCAAAAATTGACCGTTGGACGGTCGACCGGGCGTTCGACCGTCAGGGTAATTCTGACAAAAATTACAGCCAACGGCTATTTTCTAGATTAGCCTATAAATACCCCATTTGCAAGAGTTTTTCTCTAAGAATTTTTGTGCGAATTTTTACATACTCTCTGGTGTTTTTACAGCAATAAAAAGAAGTTTTTGAGCTTGATTGAACAATCTTTTTGGTGTTTTCATTAGGGTTTGAAAAATCAAAGAAAAGGGTTTTGGGAAAAGCTTTTGAATTGAACTTCTCTATCTTGGTTTCATTTATTTCCCAAAGATTTTTCTTTGAGTTGCTGGTTTCAAATCCCTTGGTTTTCTCCACACTTGAGCTAAAATCTACTATCTTCTCTATAGGATTTTGTGTGGGAAAAAGAGATTGTTTTGTGGTTGTTGTTTGAAACCACTAAGTTGTAAACCCTATTTAGCTTGGCTTTGTGCCTTTCCCTCATTGTGTTGAGGAAGATTTGCTATTGGGTTGTATCCCTCAAGGTTGTGAGGTGATCTTTGTATTGGGTTGAGCTTGCCTCAAGGAGGAGGTTGTTATTGGTTTGAAGTTTGCCTCAAGAGGAGGTTGTGTTTTGTAAGGAGGAGTTGGGTACTCCTTGTAATTGTGATTGCCCCAAATCCTCGGTGGAGGTTCCTTTGTGGGAGTCCTTTGTGGACAAGCTAGTGGATTGGAAATCCTTCGTGTGTCGAAGGCGGGGATGTAGAGCTGGGTGTTCGAACCTCGGAACATATCGTGTTGTTTGCGCTTCATCCATTGACTCTCTCTAACTTTCTCTTTACTTTGTGCCTTGCATCTATTTATATTGCTCATTCATATTTGCTTGGCTTGGTTGTATGCATCACTTGTTGATAGCACTTGAGTGTGAATTGCATTAAGTTTTCATATTCCGCATTTAGTTCACAGATTAGCTATATCACCTATTCACCCCCCCTCTAGGTGATTTCGCGGACAAGGAGAGGCCACGCGCCAAAGCGCGTGGCCAGCCGCCACACTTTGGCCGCGGAAACGCGGCCCAAGCCGCGTTTCCGCGGCAATCAGTCATATCCGGATACCAGTTTTCGTGGGAGAGTTGTGTTGGGACTCTACCTCCTTCTGCTCCTATAAATACCCCCTGCAGTGCAACCGAGAAGAGCGTCCAGAGGCAGAGCCAGAGGGCCAAATCTAGGGTTTTAGGCTTTCTTCTTCTAGTTTAGATTTTCTTTCTCTTTTGTAATTTTCTATTTTCCTTTTTGTAAACTGAGAGGAGATGATGTTCTCATAAGGAAGGAGATCTACTTGTACTGAGGGTGACAATCGGTGTAAGTTTTGCTTTTCCGCCATTGTTAAATAAATCGAATCGAGGTTCGTTCTTTTTTATTATATTATGTTCTTTTATTCTTGTTGATTCTTGTGTATCTTAACTTTTGTTTTCTTCTATTGTTGTTTCTCTAATGTCTTGCTCACCATGAGAACCAATTGCTTCGAGACTGCCTAGCCGAAGAAGAGCCCTTGATGGCCTATGGAGATGAACAAGTCTTCATAGTTTGTCTTTTATTTTCATAGTGTAGATCAAGAAGGCAGACGATCCTATACGCCATACTTGTACGCCTTCCAAGAAAAGGTAAATCGTCGCAACGGTTCAAAGGTAAGCAGACTGAAGAGGTATGTATGTGTAGTTTGTTTTCTTTTATTTCTTTAGTTTAGATCTCACATTACCACATTCTCAATTTCTTTTCTTCCATTGTAAATATCATTTCTTCTTCTCTATCTTCTTTCTTCCTAACTTAACATTAAAATAATAAAAATTTTTTAGAGATAACTTACAAACGCTTCCATCGCTAGTCCCTCCCTGAGGATCACGACCTGCATAGCCACTGCTACCGCGGATTCGAATTGAGCACTTGCACAACTTGTTCTAAATCTAATTCCTTATTTTTGTGTGCAGGAAAAACTCAATCAAAATTTTGGCGCCGTTACCGGGGAGGGACGGTAAGTTTTTCTCTAAAAAAAAAATAATAACTAATTCGTTTATTCTTTTCTGTTTGCAGGTTTGGAGAACAGAAAAACAACAGCAGAAGTGGACATATAGCAACTCTGTGCCTCTGCCCTAGAAGGCAGAGCAACAGAGCCTACTCATCTGCCGCGCAAACGCGGCAATAGCCGCGGATCCGCGGCAATAGTAGTGAACTACTGACGTATCTTTCTGCAGGTTGCTAAAAAGTTCAAGCTTTGTTTTCTGCTCTATTAAAATTTGTTCTGTGATAAACCTGTATACTGCTAATTAATTCAACAGTAAAATATTTGTTGTAAAAGATAAAAATTGATTAGATGTTTGCATCCTAGGCACGTGTCTTTTCAATTCCTTTATTTTTACTGTTGAAGAGTGCTGGAGCAAGGTACATTCGCATTGCATGTAGAATAGGACTCATCTCTTGGTTGATGCTTTGAGTGAATCTTATTTACATATTTTGTATACTTGCACAAATTTATTCTAAGGGCATAACCCATTAACAAGATAAGGTGGGGATTTCATCACCCTTCCTTATCCCAAAAATCATATCCCAAGCACTCACTAACCAAGCCTAACTTAAAATTAGTAGACGTTGGCCCTAGGGACATCTCGGACTCAATTAGGAGATTATCCTAAGGGGGGACAGTGCTGGAAGTTGACTCCTACCAAATCAGTGTCTAGGAAGGGGATTGAGGGCCGAAAACCCGAAGATTGGTGGTTATTTAATTAAGGAACATCTTTAATGGAAAACCTCCCACCACTCTTACCCTGACCTGGCTGATTAACTTGTGGTCAAAGTCTGCACCCTACCTCCCGTGGACAGTCTAACCAGTTAGGAGTCGTCTAGGTCATAGGTCTACCCCAACTTAGGTTAGAATTTTTTCTTTTTTGTTTGTTTATTTGTTTGTTTTCTTTTCCTTTATTGTGTTGGTGTGATATGACATATAATAATAATTTTTCCAATTTTAATCTATATTACACACCTAACTATTTTTCGGATATTACCAACCCGGCATATCACAACTTTGACCAATCTAGTGTGCCGGAATGGTCTTATCCGAATGATTATAACCCCTACCCCCCATCTTATAACCATAATTTTCATACTTTCAACTCTTCACAGAGTTTATGGGGTTTCGCTTCCCCCGAGTCCAATTTTCAACCGACTTGTCCTCCGTCTCCACCTTGTCCACAATATTCCCAAGAGTCATACTCAGATCCACCCATTCAGAATAGAATACCATCTATCGTGGAAATGATAAGTATGCATGAGTCCAAGCAACAATTACCATCAATCGCAAACATGATTATGCGTGAGTCCACCGACTCACAACTTCATCACGATTACACTTCATCCTTTCAAGTCCAATCACAACATGATGCACCTATCAACTATGAAAGGATGCTTGCAGCCATGACTCAGGCTAGATTAGCTCGTGATCATGATATAGATATGATGGTTCAATCTTTACGTTCTCACCGTTCGGCCATTTCTGATATCGCTGACCACTCTCTTAGAGCCGACGAACCAAGTTGCTTTGGACAACAAGATTCTAATTCAGTGCCATCATGTGAACTTGTCGAAACTCCAAAATTTGATAATTTGGCAAGTTTTCCTTTCCTGAAATAGATCTTGAGCATGAATATGATCATGAACCCCAACTTGATGATTCAATTTTGCTTCCTGATTTCATAATGACTCCGGAGTCTCCACCTGATTTTACTTTTCTCGAGTCAACATTGGATCCTGTTCCAATTCATCATGAATTTGAATCACCTATTTTTGATGATCATATTGAGCTTGACCAATTGTGCAATTTTGAAAGTCCCATGGATAAATTGGCAAGTTCTCATTTTTATAATATTGAGCTGAATGAGATATGTGACCTAGATTCTCAAATCTGTGATCAAGTTCAAATTCCCGAATCATTTTTGACTCCTGTTTTGTTACCCGACTTAGGTAATATTTTAGAGTCAGTTTGGTTCCCACACCTATCATTCCTGAACTTGAATCACCAATATTGAGTCACATTCCATTGTGGGAAACTGATTGTGGACTTGAGTTTCAGCTTATTGATTTGGACCCACTTCCTGAACCTAGCCCGACCTGAACCATTACTTGATTTAAGTTTCTTTCCTGAGTCGGTATTCGTTCCCGTACTTCCCACATCCAAGTCAATAATTCCATCTTTTCATACTCCATTTTGGGACAAGGAGGTTGACACAATTGACTCTAAAATTTATTATGAAATTTGAAAATTGATGGGGCGGAAATTTTAAATAATAATTATACATACATTTTAGTGGGTTATATAAGAAAAATTTCTGGTGGGTTTCACCAAATATTATGTTATCTTGATTGGGTAGCAATGCTTGGCCCAATTAGACCACCACCGGAACCACCACCTTAAGGTAACTTCTGCCTTCCCTTGTTCTTTTTCATGCATATATGCATTCATTCATACATTGAGGACAATGCATGAGATAAGTGTGGGGGTAGGCTTTACTAACATACTAACATAGTTAGAAACTAACCAAAATTTACTAATTAAAAAAAAATTCTAAAAAAAAAATTATAAAAAGGACTATATTTTGACTTATCTTTTGAAAGAAATCTAAGTTAATCTTAAGAATTAGGAAAATCATGATTAGGATTTCTAAAAACTTGATCAAAATAAATAAATTGTTGAATTTTTAGGTATAGGAGGAGAAATTGAATAAGTAGTTAGTCTTAATTTTACCTTAATGAAATATGCATACCTAATGCATATCTAGGATTCTAAGACAAAGACCCTTGTGCCTCATAAAAAAATTATTAAAAAAAATAATTTCACCAATTAAGCTGGATACATGTGCCTCAAGAAGCATAAGTATTCACGCCTAAAGGTGAGTTTACAAATAAAGTCCTTAGTTTTGTGGCCTAGTTCACTCGAATTTGAGTCCGCGGGGTATTTTCTCACCTGGTGCCCTAAAGCCAACCGGTTTGGGAGTCATCGACTTTAAGTTCGCTACATGGGTGGATTAGAAAGCCAAAGAAAATTGAGAAATATTATATATGTATTAACACATTTAATAGTTAGGTATGAGGGCCTCAAGAAGCCTTGATGCTTATACGAAAGAAAATTAGATGAGTTATACATATTAAAAAATAAAAAATAAAAAAATAAATAAATAAAGAGGCATGAAAGTCCAAGTTAAGGAATTTCAAGTAAAAAATTCATAAGGATGCATATGATTTTTGGTAACGAAAAAGACTATACACAAAATTCAATTTTGATCCTTACTTAAAAATGAAAACAATTTACTTTATAAAGACTAAGTTTAAGAATGAATAAAAATGATAATCCTAAAACTTATAGACTACTTAGTCTTTTCAAACGTATTTCAAATAGTTTCCTTTTTATGGATTTTGTGGGTGTAATCCGCTGAAAACCCTCACGAGACAACACTCGTCCTCTAGGGTAACCTAGGGGTTTAACGGCTTGTTGCACATGCTAAGTGCAACCGTGATTCCTACGAAAGTGAGTTAGGTTAGATTAATTTTCTTTTCTTTTTCTTTTTCTCTGATTTTTACTCGAGGACGAGCAAAAAGATAAGTGTGGGGGTGTGATTGGTAGTGAAAAGTGCATTTTTATCATGACATTTACCATCACATTTTCATATTTATTCATATAATTCTGCACATTTACTAATATTTTATGATTTATTGTATGCAGGCCTTGAGTTCTTATTTTAATAATAAATAAAGCCTAAAAGAAGCCAAAAAGCCCATATTCAAGCCCAAGTGCAAAAGTGCAAATATTAATTGTCAAAATTGCAAATACACAAGGACCAAAGTTGCAAATACAAAGAAGAGGGAAGGATAGACTTCTATTCAACCCTAAACACTTGCAGGATGAGAATAAAAGCCAAAGAAGGATAGCAAATTCGTGGATAAAAGATTTGGGATCTAGGTAACTTGCTTCCCAAGTTATATCTAAATCCCAAGATAAAGAGCCAGGATCAAACTTCCAGAAGCAAACGCCCAAATGGACGGACCAGGAGAGGCCATGCGCCAAAGCGCGTGGCTAGCCGCCACACTTTGGCCGCGGAAACGCGGCCCAAGCCGCGTTTCCGCGGCAATCTAGTCATATCTGGATACCAGTTTTCGTGGGAGAGTTGTGTTGGGACTCTACCTCCTTCTGCTCCTATAAATACCCCCTGCAGTGCAACCGAGAAGAGCGTCCAGAGGCAGAGCCAGAGGGCCAAATCTAGGGTTTTAGGCTTTCTTCTTCTAGTTTAGATTTTCTTTTCTCTTTTGTAATTTCTATTTTTCCTTTTTGTAAACTGAGAGGAGATGATGTTCTCATGAAGGAAGGAGATCTACTTGTACTGAGGGTGACAATCGGTGTAAGTTTTGCTTTTCCGCCATTGTTAAATAAATCGAATCGAGGTCGTTCTTTTTTATTATGTTATGTTCTTTTATTCTTGTTGATTCTTGTGTATCTTAACTTTTGTTTTCTTCTATTGTATTTCTCTAATGTCTTGCTCACCATGAGAACCAATTGCTTCGAGACTGCCTAGCCGAAGAAGAGCCCTTGGTGGCCTATGGAGATGAACAAGTCTTCATAGTTTGTCTTTTATTTTCATAGTGTAGATCAAGAAGGCAGACAATCCTATACGCCATACTTGTACGCCTTCCAAGAAAAGGTAAATCGTCGCAACGGTTCAAAGGTAAGCAGACTGAAGAGGTATGTATGTGTAGTTTGCTTTCTTTTATTTCTTTAGTTTAGATCTCACACTACCACATTCTCAATTTCTTTTCTTCCATTGTAAATATCATTTCTTCTTCTCTATCTTCTTTCTTCCTAACTTAACATTAAAATAATAAAAAAATTTTAGAGATAACTTACAAACGCTTCCATCGCTAGTCCCTCCCTGAGGATCACGACCCGCATAGCCACTGCTACCGCGGATTCGAATTGAGCACTTGCACAACTTGTTCTAAATCTAATTCCTTATTTTGTGTGCAGGAAAATCTCAATCATTTTACAGAGTGTGAACTCTAGTATGGACTATCGGTGATGTGAGGCGCTGGTAGGGAGGCAATTGAAATATCAAACGGTACTGACTATTATTATTGGATATATTAAAATGCTGTACCTCTATATTTCAATTATAGTATTATGTTCTGAGTTGACACCCTGCATTATAACATATGATATATGTGGCACAAGGATTACTATTGACACACTCTAGTTCTGTTACCTTGAGGGCAACTCAAGTTGTATGAACTCAGATGATGGTGACATCGGATATGTGATATATAGATGAGGGTTTCCTTGTTTGGATTATCTCCTCGGTGTATCAACCCCATGAATCTAAAATCTGAGTTTATACAACTAGTTTTGTCCATACTTATCGCGTATTTTTGTATTTTTCACATGTTTAATGTTTTATTTGTCGCATGCTTATGTGTAGCTATGCCCTCTATACCGTTTCCATGCATGTTTTCCTATTCAGATTTACTGATTTTCATGTATTTACTTAATCTCAGATTTACTGTCATTTTTCTCTTATTACTTGTCATTTCCTATATCTGCACGCCTGGACCACATCACTTGATCATGTACACATGTGCCTGTTATGCACGCCATTTGGCATTATAATATGTACTCGCTGGGGTTGCTAACAACCCTGGATTCTCATGTCCAGATCCTGGAGTCAAGACCGTATTGATCTTGTTGTAGCCGATCAGAGTAGGCAGCGGATCCTCCTGTGGTGATCGGAGTGCAACAGAAGCTCGGACACTGCCATAGTTCTTCCTCCCAGATTCTCTCCAATTTGGCTCCTGCGGTCCCTCTTGCCGTATCGTGAGCATCTCTCAGTTTTTATTATGCATATCCGTTTATGTATTTTACTTTTGTATTTTCTAGTGATGTAATATTCCTGTAATATTGTGTCACTTTCTATGATAACCATGTACTTGTACTATTCTGTTGGAATGTATATTACCACTGTGCTTCCACCTCTGATTCTTTCCTATACTGAAGCTTAGTGTATATACGTGGGAGTAATTTCAACCTGCGTATATACGTTGCAGTGGCGTCCCCGTACCCCTGGGTCGGGGCGTCACAGGATGGTATCAGAGCCTAGGTTTTGACATCCTCAGTACAACCAGTTAGCAGATTAATGATGTATTACTCTATAGCTGGAGAGCATGAGTCTTGAATATACATTTCAATCGCAAGTACGGTGTTATCTATTCCTTCCTTGCAATCTTTTCCTTGGATCTTGAGACCCTTCTATAATTTAAGCTTCTTCCGGTCATTCCTTTGATCAACTTAGATATTTTGTGTCCTTAGTTGATAATCTCCCTTATCCTTTCAATATTTTATATTATCATCGTTGATTGTAATCTCTTCCATGTTCATCTTCCTCCTTATAGAAATTTCGAGGACGAAATTTTTGTCAGGTGGGTAGATTGTAGCACCCCGTTCTCGGGATACGTACCCTGATACGTATCCCAATTTTTTTCAATCATATCGTTCAATTTTCTTTCAGTATATACTTTTGGGTTGTAATTACTTAGTTTATTTAGTATCAGATCAGGATTCTTAGACCTAGAGTAAGCCCTGACCCGGACCGGGAACCTGATACAAGCCAGAAGCCCGATTTGACTTTCTGGTAATCTGAATGGATTGATTTCAATTTCAAAGACTGTTTTCTAATATTTTAGATTTTTCATAATTTTTTGAAATTTTTTGAAAATTTTCTACAAAATCTCCAAAACTGGTGTCGTTTGGCATCGCTGACTGATTCCTGGATTTTTAATTTTCAAATGGGATTGAATTTTCAAAAACGGCTTTCACAGTACATCTTAGAATTTCATTTTCTATTTAAAAATATTTTTTAAGATTTTTCTAAATTTATCAAAATTTGACCGTTTCTGGTGTCGGCCGGTATCGCCAGAAGATTCCAGGATTTTTATTTTTAAAAGTATATTGTATTTTTTGAATCTTATTACACTGAGTATCTAAGAATAATATTTACTATTTTTGAAAATTTTTCGGAACAATTCTGAAACAGTCGAATTTTCACCTTATTAAAATAATAATATATTTGTCATTCTTTCTTTTCTTGCTTTTCCCTCTCAACTCCTCTACTTATTACTCCCAGAATATTTTATTAATTTTATTATTTAATAAAATATTTATTTATAATTTTTTACTATTTCTTTCTATTTCTTTTAAAATTTTCCCATTTTCCTTTCATTTTCTTTCTTTTCTTCTTTTCTTTTCTTCTCCTCCACTCCACCTCTTCTCCCACGCGAACGCAAATGCAGCAGTCGCAGCAGGAGCAGGGCATCATGGCTGAGCAAACCATTTCTCCCACTCCATCCATATTCATCATTCCAATTTCCTTTCCTCTTCACTTAAATCCTTCATCTTCCCTTCTTTTTATTTCAATTAACTCTCCAACACTTCAACCAAAAAAACAAACCCACTCCACTCACGCACCCACACACACCGCCGCCTCCACCATCACCACCGCCACCTCCGGCGCTGCCTTAGCCCCCGCCATGGCACCCCCATTACCCCACCACCCTTCCACACTTCCATCAACCCCAAATTCTATCTCCTTCCCTTCAATTTCAACTAAACCCATCACCATTACAAACCTCATCTTCTCCAAAATTCACCACCTCCTCCACAAATTCCTCCACTCCAACCAACCCATCACCATCTCCTCCTCCTTCTCCAATTCCCCAACACCACCAAACATCACCATCACCACCACAACCACCACCACAACCACCACCACCAACCACCAACTCCAACAACAACACCACCACCACCACCACACAACCCCATCCTCTCCTCCACGGGCGCACGCGCGCGGCCTGCCCAGCGCCGTCGCCAGGCCGGCCGGCCACCACCGGCAGCCGGCCATCCTCCTTCCCCTCCTCCTCCTTTTCTTCCTTTCTTCTTTCTTTCTTTTCATTTCTTTCCCTTTATTTCCCTAAATAAAAACTAACAATTCCTAATTCCCTAAATACCCCCACCACATTCTAAAAACTACTTCCCTATATTTACACCAATACCCCTCTCCTTTAAATCCTAATTCATTTCAAAATACACCATTTTCCCCTCTCTTTCTCTTTCTCTCTCCCCCTCTCCTTCCTACAACTTTCTCTCTCCTCTCTCATTCCCTCTCTAATATTTATATAAATATTTATAATTATATATTTAAATATATATGTGTGGGCTAGAGGTTTACTCGAGCGGTTCGCCGATTTCTGAACTTTAACCGGTATTTTACCACGGTTTCAGGTGAGTACTTTTAATACACCTAAACATAAACATTCTTGTATTTTAATCATGGAATTGATATATGGATATGTTAGCATGCTTAGCGCTTATTACCGTAAATTTAATTCATGATATCATGCTATGCGAGTTAATATATGATGTTGCACTCGGCGTTTGCCTGACCCTTGGCATGTTATACTTGATATATGATTTATGACACCGGCGCTCGATATTTACACCGGTACTCAGTATTTACACCGGCACTTGGCATGTTACACTTGATATATGATTTATAACACCGGCACTCGGTATTTACACCAACCCTTTCCATGCTATATTTGACAACGGTACTTTTCATGCTATAGTTGACAAACGATACCTGACACCAGTACTTGCCATGCTATATTTGACACATGATACCTGACACCAGTACTTGCCATGCTATATTTGACACATGCTAACTGACATCGGTACTTTCTATGCTATATTTGACTCTTGACATATGACATTGGTATTTGATATGCTACATTTGCCACCTGATATATATAACACCTGATACCTGACACCTTACACCTGTATTACTTGGCATATTCATGATTATTATGTGACCAGACATCTGGCACTCCTGTATCTCCTGAACTCCTGTACTACTGAACTCCTGTACTCCTGAACCCCCTGAAAAAGGGTGACTCCTGATATTATACTCCTGATATTATACTCCTGTTAATTCTCGTAGTTGGATAATCATGGTTATACTGTATACACTTGTGGACATTATCCGTGGGCATATATATAATAAAAATACTCAACTTACACTGGGTGGGGGAAACTGATGGAAACTGGTATGATGTCATATTTATAATGGTGATGAATTTGAAGTGTCATGTGGGGCGCGTAATGATAAGTCCCCGGAAGCAGTAGCCTGAATCTGAAGTGTCGTGTGGGGCGCGTAATGATAAGTCCCCGGAAGCGGTAGCCTATACTCCTGAGCTAGTCCCGAGCAAAGATGGGACCCACTATAAATATGAACCATCAGATTTATAAGTTTCCAAATAATAACTTGTCTTAATCATAAGTGGATGTATGTGTACCGGTAGCACATACAAAAGCATATGAATCGGATGAATAACATAAAACAACCAAACAGTAATAATGTTAGGAACGTGTCATATTTGGTCTCTCCTTTGTTCGGGTCCTGGCACTCATATATCAGACCCGGGTAAGTTTTACAAAGTGCGAACTCTAGTATGGACTATCGGTGATGTGAGGCGCTGGTAGGGAGGCGATTGAAATATCAAACGGTAATGACTATTATTATTGGATTTATTAAAATGTTGTACCTCTATATTTCAGTTATAGTATTATGTTCTGAGTTGACACCCTGCATTATAACATATGATATATGTGGCACAAGGATTACTATTGACACACTCTAGTTCTGTTACCCTGAGGGCAACTCAAGTTGTATGAACTCAGATGATGGTGACATCGGATATGTGGTATATAGATGAGGGTTTCCTTATTTGGATTATCCCCTCGACGTATTAACCCCATGAATCTAAAATCTGAGTTTATACAACTAGTTTTGTCCATACTTATCGCGTATTTTGTGTATTTATCACATGTTTAATGTTTTATTTGTCGCATGCTTATGTGTAGCTATGCCCTCTATACCGTTTCCATGCATGTTTTCTGATTCAGATTTACTGTTTTCATGTATTTACTGTAAGATCACCTAGAGGGGGGTGAATAGGTGATGGCTAATCTAATGGTCACTTATGAACAAATAATGCGGAATTAAAACTAAGTTGACCAAATTAAACTTCTTTTAATTGAACACTTATGTATAACACATGAGTGTTGCCGAATTTCCCTTGCGAGGCTCTGGACAAACTCCTCTAGATTCCCCTTGAATGGGTTGAGGTGCCGCGTTGGCTCTCTTGGTTGAATACTAGTGTTAATAATAATCCCAAGCAAGTATAGCAATTATGAGCACAAAGGTATATCATGCATATAAGAGATAAAGACTATAAAGTAATGCAAGATATAAGTGAGACAAAAAGAGTAAGAGAGCAAGAGTGAGCAATCGCAAACACAAAGGATTTGTTTCGAGGTTCGAGCACACTTGCTCTACATCCCCGCCTTCGACACACGAAGGATTTCCACTATGCACGATCCAACTGGATCTCTCCTTGGTGCCGCAACACCTACAAGCCCTCGGACTCCCAAAGTCCCTTACACACCACAAGCCCACGGCTCGTCGAGGCCGCACCTCGTACAACAAGTCCGCACCCGAACTCAAAACACTGCGAGCACACTTGCCCGCTTCCTCAAATACAAAGAAAGATCTTGGTGATCTAAACACTTGATCACCTAACAAAACTCTCACTACAACACTCCTATAGGATAGATATAACTATGGATGCTCAAGTGTAGTGTGAGAAATCAAGGAAAGAACTTTGATGGAAAACTCAAGAAATCACAATAAACACTCTCTTGATAAAATCCCTTTTGATAGGAAATATTGGCACTCTATTTTGTGGAGAAAACTCTGCTAAAAGAATGGAAATAACTGGACAAAAGCTCTCCTAAAATCTTAGCTTCAAACAATGACAAAAACCCCTTTTATAGAGGCCAGAAAAAACTAGCCGTTGGGATCTGTCAGTGCTGCCGGTCGACCGGGCCGGTCGACCGCCAACGGTCAAAATCCGACCGTTGGAGCCTCCGGTCGACCGTCCCGGTCGACCGATAAAACCCGAGAGCACAGCTCTCTCCAGCGGTCGACCGTCCCGGTCGACCGGCCACTGTGCTGACAACGTGCACAAGGCTGTGCACGTCGGTCGACTCGGACGGTCGACCGACCATGGTGCGGTCGACCGGTCCGGTCGACCGACTTGGCCTGTCAGCCAGTCCTCAGTTCTGCACAGATACGGGTTTTGAAAATAGGTCTTTTCACTCAATAAAAATCCCATAAATTCACAGTAAATCTAAAAAATATTTTTAATCACAATAAAAACTGTTTTTCTAAAAATATGTTTTTCTAAAACTTGTTTTTCCATAACTTCACAAAATACAAAAACAAGATATTTGAGTTCATTTTAAAGCATAGTGTGTATGGATATGATCCACTACACAATCAAGATGAAATATCTATATTTTTGATATTAAGCATAAAACTTGGTTTTGGTTGAAAGATAAGTATATGAGAACCACCAAAAAACCAAACTTGTATTTTTCCAAAATGAAAAAAATCTTTTCTACTTTAAAAAATCTTTTATGAAAACAATTCTAACAAGAGTGTGTGTGTGATATCTATACTTGAGCATTCTACCACTATTCTATCCTTTACATTTTATCTAAAAACAAAAATAAAATCTTATACCTAGACACAAGTCTTGATCTTGAAGTCTTCCCTTGAAGTCTTCTCATCTTCTTGACTTGGTCCAAATACAATCCACCGAGCTCATCTCTAGATGTGTTCTTGATGCATAGGCTCGTGAATCAACCGGTGCTAGCTTCCAACTTGTCTTTAAATCCTTTGTTGAAGCTCCACACCTACTAAGATCTTGATAATGAATCTGTCACTAATTAAACACAAGATCATTAGTAATCATAACTTCATGAGTTGATCATCATCAAAACTAAGGTGATAGGCCTTTGGGCCAACAATCTCCCCCTTTTTTGATGATGACAAAACTCATGAAGTTATATATGCATGGATTAAAGTAAAGCTTCAAAGAAGCTCCCCCTTAACTCATGCATATCAAATAAGCAATAGATATTCAATGAAGCACATAAATATGTATGCAAATGAATGCATGTAAAACAAAACAAATCTTTTATTTGTTGTGATGCATGAGTAAAAGCACAAGTCAAAATCTCAAAATCATCTCAAAATCTTTCTCTCCCTTAAGGAAATCATGCATATAACTCAAATACTTCTCCCCCTTTTTGTCAATCATCAACAAAGGGTTCAAAGTTCAAATCATCAAACACATTTTCTCCCCCTTTTTGTCAAAAATAAGGAAATCAAAGAGGGGTAATCAAAACAATCAATAAAATTTATATGCGATATAAATTCATGAAGAGGAAGACGCTAAGTTAGCTTCCCTACACATATGCATTACATGAAGAAGGGATGATAAGCTCCAATTCACATAACACATATTATGTAATGCATAAGAGGAGATGTGAAGCTCCCCCTACACACGTGTACCACATAAAGAAAAGATGTTAAGCTTCTCAATACACAATACACTCAACATGAATCTACATATGGAAGAGATGTTAAGCTCTCCTTGCATATAGACAATACAAATCAAAAATTTGAATTTTTCTTAAAATTTTTTTTTTTTGAGTTTTTGATACTAATTTCAAAACACAATGCACAAGCTTATTATGGGATACCAATTTGAAATTCTAATTAAGCTTAGCATCAACAATCTTTGTGCTTCAAAAGATACCAATTGTAAAACAAGCACAAAAACTATCATATATATGTATGAAGAAATTATATCAATTGAGATGGATACATACATATATAGGAAAAGCAAAATATGAGTATATACCAAAAAAAAATTTCATATTGATACCAATTGCAAATAACCAATGATACTAATAGAAAAATAAGCTTAGGTGTATATATCACATAATCTACCACTTGAAGAATTCGAACTAGTTAAATGGAAATGTTTAACAACTAGTACGGAATCCTTCAATCAAGGAATAAAGCAAAAATTTTTCATGAAATATCAATGAAACACGAGGCACTAAAAAGCACTCTATCCATAAAGTCCATATCAAAAAGAAGTGAGTGTGATAGTGTTATGTGGAACATGGTATCATGAAAAATAGCAATAAAACTCAATATTCCTTAAAATTTTGAAATCATGAAATCCATCACAAAAATTTTATTGAAAAATTACAAAATTTTTATAAAAAACAAAAATTTATATTTCAAGATGTATGTTTTGACAAGACATTAAGTATACATACATATCCTTAAAACACATTTGAGTCTATATATAGATTTGTATGAAAGGCAAATGACTCAAGAGGTATCCATGTATATCTTAATATTTTGGCAAGACAAACATATACATGAAATGAAGGCACATGATCATAGCATAAATCCAAAATGGAAATACAAGTTTAAAATGTAATAATCATCAAAACTTAGGCTATACTAACACACCTAATGGGCACAAATAAGCATTCAAACCCAATCATATATAGATTTATTTGTGATCCATAATGTGTATAAGTATAAATCCAAATGTTGACAAATGCTAACATTTAAACTAATATTCAAATCATGAAGCATCAAATAAATTTGAAAATACAAAAGAATTTATCCATATGATTACAAATAGGATCATGTGAATCAATTTGAAGAATAGATAACTAGTTTAAATGGATTTTTGACAAACTAGTTAAAGATCCTTCAAAAATACAAAGTCAAATGTTTTCCATGAAAATACTAAATACACAAAAGTTCAAGCACTCATAGTCCATAAAGTTCAAAAATATTTTGTATCATAAAGATGAGTGTTCAAAAGATCATGTAAATAGCATTTTTATAAAAATAGTCATTCAAGCTCAAAAGATCATAAATCACATTTTGTTGTATGAATCAAAAACATGAAAAATCCTTTTTTTTTATTTAAAATACTAATCTTCATGGTATATGTATGGTTTATCCAATTCTAACAATATGCATACATATCCCAAATATGAAAAGAGTCCAATATATATTGCATGAAGGCAAAGGACTCAAGGGGTATACATGTATATTTATTAGATTTGAATTAAACACACATATACATGAAGTAAGATCAAAGATAGGCATAACAAGTATAAATGACCGAATCATCAAAACTAGCCTATACACATGCATATAGTGGATACAAATGAGCATGAAGTTCAAATATGTATGAGTCAATTGTAGTTCACTATTCATATATGTATAAATGCAAGTTTTGACACATTCTACATTTAAGCATGTAAATGCCACATGAAGCACCCAAAAAAAATATGAACATGCTACATGAAATTAAAAGCATGTGCAAAATGAAATAGGAGTTTAGAAATCGTTACCAACTCCAAATCTCCTAGCATGCTGGTTGACCCACCAAAATTCCTTGATAGCGGTGCTCCAAGTATGTGTCATTTTAGTTCAAATGCACCCACCATCAAGGCACCAAATCTCTCACGTTTTGAGAGATTCCTCACCTACATCAAATACACAAGGTGGGAATTTGGTACCCATATTTTCTTGGGTCCTATGGGGTTAGTCTTGTAAGGAACCCAAGCATTTTTATTTTTATCAAAAATAAGAACATTTAACCTTTCATAACAAAATTTTGCTAAATGGCCTTTGCGGCCACAATGTGTACATATGTACACCTTAGCATACTTATGAGTGGGAGTGTGAGCATGATGTGCATCATAAGCATGTGCATGATGAGAATGTGCATGAGTATGAGGAACTTGTTTCTTTTGAAATAAGGATTCCAATCTAGTATGATTGAATGCACATGAGCTCAAATTAGAGCTCAAATTATCAATTTATTTTTCAAATTTTTAATCTCATTTTGATCAATGTGTGCATGAGAAGCATGATGAGATATATGAACAATTTTCTTTTCTTTTTACAAACATTTTCCTTTTCTTTTTCACAAATTTTTCTTTTTAAAGATTTATTTTCTTGAAAAACAACTTCTTTTGTTTTTCCACCAAATCAATCTTATTTTTCAAAATAGTGTTCCCTTCACATAAATCATTCAATTTTGTAAGCAAGGAAACATTCTCATTTTTTAAATCTTTATTTTCTTTTTCTAAGCATGCCATTTTATTTTCTAAAGAATCTTTATCATTAAGCATGGCATCAAAATTCTTTTTCAAAATTTATTATCTTTTTTCTAAACATGCAATGTTACTTCTAAAAGAATCATGTTCTACATGCATGCAATCAAGTTCCTTTTTCAAATTTTTATTTCTTTTTAATCATGTCATATTTCTCAAGCAATAATTGGCAAAGTGTATTAAGCTCATCATATGACATATTACATCCTCATCCTCGGATTCGGAGTTTACCTCAAGGGGGTTATCCCCTTGGACCATATAGCATACGTTGGAGATGTCGCTTCCAACGTCCGAATCGCTCCCCGCATAGTATAGGTCCTTTTCGCCAAGGGAGGTGATGTTGTTCCAAGCTACAAAAGCCGATTCAACATTAGAAACCCTAGATAAATAATCATCATTTAGGGTTGACTTAATAGCATGAAGGGCTTTTGCATTAGCCTCAATGTTCTTACCATTTAAGCAATATTCTTTATTAGTTGTGGCAAGATATACACTAAGGCCAAGTCCTTTGAGGAACAAAGACATCTTAACCTTCCAAATTGGATGTTAAGAGTGTCAAAGGTGGGTGGTGACATGAAGTCCATGGTGTGTGTACAAAATATTGTGATTAGCCTAAAGGAGGATCTTTAACTCTAGGTTGTTAGACCCAATATCAAGAGCACTTGGCTCTGATACCAATTGTAAGATCACCTAGAGGGGGGGTGAATAGGTGATGGCTAATCTAATGGTCACTTATGAACAAATAATGCGGAATTAAAACTAAGTTGACCAAATTAAACTTCTTTTAATTGAACACTTATGTATAACACAAGAGTGTTGCCGAATTCCCCTTGCGAGGCTCTGGACAAACTCCTCTAGATTCCCCTTGAATGGTTGAGGTGCCGCGTTGGCTCTCTTGGTTGAATACTAGTGTTAATAACAATCCCAAGCAAGTATAGCAATTATGAGCACAAAGGTATATCATGCATATAAGAGATAAAGACTATAAAGTAATGCAAGATATAAGTGAGACAAAAAGAGTAAGAGAGTAAGAGTGAGCAATCGCAAACACAAAGGGTTTGTTTCGAGGTTCGAGCACACTTGCTCTACATCCCCGCCTTCGACACACGAAGGATTTCCACTATGCACGATCCAACCGGATCTCTCCTTGGTGCCGCAACACCTACAAGCCCTCGGACTCCCAAAGTCCCTTACACACCACAAGCCCACCGGCTCGTCGAGGCCGCACCTCGTACAACAAGTCCGCACCCGAACTCAAAACACCGCGAGCACACTTGCCCGCTTCCTCAAATACAAAGAAAGATCTTGGTGATCTAAACACTTGATCACCTAACAAAACTCTCACTACAACACTCCTATAGGATAGATATAACTATGGATGCTCAAGTGTAGTGTGAGAAATCAAGGAAAGAACTTTGATGGAAAACTCAAGAAATCACAATAAACACTCTCTTGATAAAATCCCTTTTGATAGGAAATATTGGCACTCTATTTTGTGGAGAAAACTCTGCTAAAAGAATGGAAATAACTGGACAAAAGCTCTCCTAAAATCTTAGCTTCAAACAATGACAAAACCCCCTTTTATAGAGGCCAGAAAAAACTAGCCGTTGGGATCTGTCAGTGCTGCCGGTCGACCGGGCCGGTCGACCGCCAACGGTCAAAATCCGACCGTTGGAGCCTCCGGTCGACCGTCCCGGTCGACCGATAAAACCCGAGAGCACAGCTCTCTCCAGCGGTCGACCGTCCCGGTCGACCGGCCACTGTGCTGACAACGTGCACAAGGCTGTGCACGTCGGTCGACTCGGACGGTCGACCGACCATGGTGCGGTCGACCGGTCCGGTCGACCGACTTGGCCTGTCAGCCAGTCCTCAGTTCTGCACAGATACGGGTTTTGAAAATAGGTCTTTTCACTCAATAAAAATCCCATAAATTCACAGTAAATCTAAAAAAATATTTTAATCACAATAAAAACTGTTTTTCTAAAAATATGTTTTTCTAAAACTTGTTTTTCCATAACTTCACAAAATACAAAAACAAGATATTTGAGTTCATTTTAAAGCATAGTGTGTATGGATATGATCCACTACACAATCAAGATGAAATATCTATATTTTTGATATTAAGCATAAAACTTGGTTTTGGTTGAAGGATAAGTATATGAGAACCACCAAAAAACCAAACTTGTATTTTTCCAAAATGAAAAAAATCTTTTCTACTTTAAAAAATCTTTTATGAAAACAATTCTAACAAGAGTGTGTGTGTGATATCTATACTTGAGCATTCTACCACTATTCTATCCTTTACATTTTATCTAAAAACAAAAATAAAATCTTATACCTAGACACAAGTCTTGATCTTGAAGTCTTCCCTTGAAGTCTTCTCATCTTCTTGACTTGGTCCAAATACAATCCACCGAGCTCATCTCTAGATGTGTTCTTGATGCATAGGCTCGTGAATCAACCGGTGCTAGCTTCCAACTTGTCTTTAAATCCTTTGTTGAAGCTCCACACCTACTAAGATCTTGATAATGAATCTGTCACTAATTAAACACAAGATCATTAGTAATCATAACTTCATGAGTTGATCATCATCAAAACTAAGGTGATAGGCCTTTGGGCCAACAATCTCCCCCTTTTTGATGATGACAAAACTCATGAAGTTATATATGCATGGATTAAAGTAAAGCTTCAAAGAAGCTCCCCCTTAACTCATGCATATCAAATAAGCAATAGATATTCAATGAAGCACATAAATATGTATGCAAATGAATGCATGTAAAACAAAACAAATCTTTTATTTGTTGTGATGCATGAGTAAAAGCACAAGTCAAAATCTCAAAATCATCTCAAAATCTTTCTCTCCCTTAAGGAAATCATGCATATAACTCAAATACTTCTCCCCCTTTTTGTCAATCATCAACAAAGGGTTCAAAGTTCAAATCATCAAACACATTTTCTCCCCCTTTTTGTCAAAAATAAGGAAATCAAAGAGGGGTAATCAAAACAATCAATAAAATTTATATGCGATATAAATTCATGAAGAGGAAGACGCTAAGTTAGCTTCCCTACACATATGCATTACATGAAGAAGGGATGATAAGCTCCAATTCACATAACACATATTATGTAATGCATAAGAGGAGATGTGAAGCTCCCCCTACACACGTGTACCACATAAAGAAAAGATGTTAAGCTTCTCAATATACAATACACTCAACATGAATCTACATATGGAAGAGATGTTAAGCTCTCCTTGCATATAGACAATACAAATCAAAAATTTTGAATTTTTCTTAAAATTTTTTTTTTTTTGAGTTTTTGATACTAATTTCAAAACACAATGCACAAGCTTATTATGGGATACCAATTTGAAATTCTAATTAAGCTTAGCATCAACAATCTTTGTGCTTCAAAAGATACCAATTGTAAAACAAGCACAAAAACTATCATATATATGTATGAAGAAATTATATCAATTGAGATGGATACATACATATATAGGAAAAGCAAAATATGAGTATATACCAAAAAAAAAATTTCATATTGATACCAATTGCAAATAACCAATGATACTAATAGAAAAATAAGCTTAGGTGTATATATCACATAATCTACCACTTGAAGAATTCGAACTAGTTAAATGGAAATGTTTAACAACTAGTACGGAATCCTTCAATCAAGGAATAAAGCAAAAATTTTCATGAAATATCAATGAAACACGAGGCACTAAAAAGCACTCTATCCATAAAGTCCATATCAAAAAGAAGTGAGTGTGATAGTGTTATGTGGAACATGGTATCATGAAAAATAGCAATAAAACTCAATATTCCTTAAAATTTTGAAATCATGAAATCCATCACAAAAATTTTATTGAAAAATTACAAAATTTTATAAAAAAAACAAAATTTATATTTCAAGATGTATGTTTTGACAAGACATTAAGTATACATACATATCCTTAAAACACATTTGAGTCTATATATAGATTTGTATGAAAGGCAAATGACTCAAGAGGTATCCATGTATATCTTAATATTTTGGCAAGACAAACATATACATGAAATGAAGGCACATGATCATAGCATAAATCCAAAATGGAAATACAAGTTTAAAATGTAATAATCATCAAAACTTAGGCTATACTAACACACCTAATGGGCACAAATAAGCATTCAAACCCAATCATATATAGATTTATTTGTGATCCATAATGTGTATAAGTATAAATCCAAATGTTGACAAATGCTAACATTTAAACTAATATTCAAATCATGAAGCATCAAATAAATTTTGAAAATACAAAAGAATTTATCCATATGATTACAAATAGGATCATGTGAATCAATTTGAAGAATAGATAACTAGTTTAAATGGATTTTTGACAAACTAGTTAAAGATCCTTCAAAAATACAAAGTCAAATGTTTTCCATGAAAATACTAAATACACAAAAGTTCAAGCACTCATAGTCCATAAAGCTCAAAAATATTTTGTATCATAAAGATCAGTGTTCAAAAGATCATGTAAATAGCATTTTTATAAAAAATAGTCATTCAAGCTCAAAAAGATCATAAATCACATTTTGTTGTATGAATCAAAAACATGAAAAATCCTTTTTTTTATTTAAAATACTAATCTTCATGGTATATGTATGGTTTATCCAATTCTAACAATATGCATACATATCCCAAATATGAAAAGAGTCCAATATATATTGCATGAAGGCAAATGACTCAAGGGGTATACATGTATATTTATTAGATTTGAATTAAACACACATATACATGAAGTAAGATCAAAGATAGGCATAACAAGTATAAATGACCGAATCATCAAAACTAGCCTATACACATGCATATAGTGGATACAAATGAGCATGAAGTTCAAATATGTATGAGTCAATTGTAGTTCACTATTCATATATGTATAAATGCAAGTTTGACACATTCTACATTTAAGCATGTAAATGCCACATGAAGCACCCAAAAAAAATATGAACATGCTACATGAAATTAAAAGCATGTGCAAAAATGAAATAGGAGTTTAGAAATCGTTACCAACTCCAAATCTCCTAGCATGGTGGTTGACCCACCAAAATTCCTTGATAGCGGTGCTCCAAGTATGTGTCATTTTAGTTCAAATGCACCCACCATCAAGGCACCAAATCTCTCACGTTTTGAGAGATTCCTCACCTACATCAAATACACAAGGTGGGAATTTTGGTACCCATATTTTCTTGGGTCCTATGGGGTTAGTCTTGTAAGGAACCCAAGCATTTTTATTTTTATCAAAAATAAGAACATTTAACCTTTCATAACAAAATTTTGCTAAATGGCCTTTGCGGCCACAATGTGTACATATGTACACCTTAGCATACTTATGAGTGGGAGTGTGAGCATGATGTGCATCATAAGCATGTGCATGATGAGAATGTGCATGAGTATGAGGAACTTGTTTCTTTTGAAATAAGGATTCCAATCTAGTATGATTGAATGCACATGAGCTCAAATTAGAGCTCAAATTATCAATTTATTTTTCAAATTTTTAATCTCATTTTGATCAATGTGTGCATGAGAAGCATGATGAGATATATGAACAATTTTCTTTTTCTTTTTACAAACATTTTCCTTTTCTTTTTCACAAATTTTTCTTTTTAAAGATTTATTTTCTTGAAAAACAACTTCTTTTTGTTTTTCCACCAAATCAATCTTATTTTTCAAAATAGTGTTCCCTTCACATAAATCATTCAATTTTGTAAGCAAGGAAACATTCTCATTTTTTAAATCTTTATTTTCTTTTCTAAGCATGCCATTTTATTTTCTAAAGAATCTTTATCATTAAGCATGGCATCAAAATTCTTTTTCAAAATTTTATTATCTTTTTCTAAACATGCAATGTTACTTCTAAAAGAATCATGTTCTACATGCATGCAATCAAGTTCCTTTTTCAAATTTTTATTTTTCTTTTTAATCATGTCATATTTCTCAAGCAATAATTGGCAAAGTGTATTAAGCTCATCATATGACATATTAACATCCTCATCCTCGGATTCGGAGTTTACCTCAAGGGGGTTATCCCCTTGGACCATATAGCATACGTTGGAGATGTCGCTTCCAACGTCCGAATCGCTCCCCGCATAGTATAGGTCCTTTTCGCCAAGGGAGGTGATGTTGTTCCAAGCTACAAAAGCCGATTCAACATTAGAAACCCTAGATAAATAATCATCATTTAGGGTTGACTTAATAGCATGAAGGGCTTTTGCATTAGCCTCAATGTTCTTACCATTTAAGCAATATTCTTTATTAGTTGTGGCAAGATATACACTAAGGCCAAGTCCTTTGAGGAACAAAGACATCTTAACCTTCCAAATTTGGATGTTAAGAGTGTCAAAGGTGGGTGGTGACATGAAGTCCATGGTGTGTGTACAAAATATTGTGATTAGCCTAAAGGAGGATCTTTAACTCTAGGTTGTTAGACCCAATATCAAGAGCACTTGGCTCTGATACCAATTGTAAGATCACCTAGAGGGGGGGTGAATAGGTGATGGCTAATCTAATTGTCACTTATGAACAAATAATGCGGAATTAAAACTAAGTTGACCAAATTAAACTTCTTTTAATTGAACACTTATGTATAACACAAGAGTGTTGCCGAATTCCCCTTGCGAGGCTCTGGACAAACTCCTCTAGATTCCCCTTGAATGGGTTGAGGTGCCGCGTTGGCTCTCTTGGTTGAATACTAGTGTTAATAACAATCCCAAGCAAGTATAGCAATTATGAGCACAAAGGTATATCATGCATATAAGAGATAAAGACTATAAAGTAATGCAAGATATAAGTGAGACAAAAAGAGTAAGAGAGTAAGAGTGAGCAATCGCAAACACAAAGGGTTTGTTTCGAGGTTCGAGCACACTTGCTCTACATCCCCGCCTTCGACACACGAAGGATTTCCACTATGCACGATCCAACCGGATCTCTCCTTGGTGCCGCAACACCTACAAGCCTCGGACTCCCAAAGTCCCTTACACACCACAAGCCCACTGGCTCATCGAGGCCGCACCTCGTACAACAAGTCCGCACCCGAACTCAAAACACCGCGAGCACACTTGCCCGCTTCATCAAGTACAAAGAAAGATCTTGGTGATCTAAACACTTGATCACCTAACAAAACTCTCACTACAACACTCCTATAGGATAGATATAACTATGGATGCTCAAGTGTAGTGTGAGAAATTAAGGAAAGAACTTTGATGGAAAACTCAAGAAATCACAATAAACACTCTCTTGATAAAATCCCTTTTGATAGGAAATATTGGCACTCTATTTTGTGGAGAAAACTCTGCTAAAAGAATGGAAATAACTGGACAAAAGCTCTCCTAAAATCTTAGCTTCAAACAATGACAAAACCCCTTTTATAGAGGCCAGAAAAAACTAGCCGTTGGGATCTGTCAGTGCTGCCGTCGACCGGGCCGGTCGACCGCCAACGGTCAAAATTCGACCGTTGGAGCCTCCGGTCGACCGTCCCGGTCGACCGATAAAACCCGAGAGCACAGCTCTCTCCAGCGGTCGACCGTCCCGGTCGACCGGCCACTGTGCTGACAACGTGCACAAGGCTGTTCACGTCGGTCGACTCGGACGGTCGACCGACCATGGTGCGGTCGACCGGTCCGGTCGACCGACTTGGCCTGTCAGCCAGTCCTCAGTTCTGCACAGATACGGGTTTTGAAAATAGGTCTTTTCACTCAATAAAAATCCCATAAATTCACAGTAAATCTAAAAAATATTTTTAATCACAATAAAAACTGTTTTTCTAAAAATATGTTTTTCTAAAACTTGTTTTTCCATAACTTCACAAAATACAAAAACAAGATATTTGAGTTCATTTTAAAGCATAGTGTGTATGGATATGATCCACTACACAATCAAGATGAAATATCTATGTTTTTGATATTAAGCATAAAACTTGGTTTTGGTTGAAGGATAAGTATATGAGAACCACCAAAAAACCAAACTTGTATTTTTCCAAAATGAAAAAATCTTTTCTACTTTAAAAAATCTTTTATGAAAACAATTCTAACAAGAGTGTGTGTGTGATATCTATACTTGAGCATTCCACCACTATTCTATCCTTTACATTTTATCTAAAAACAAAAATAAAATCTTATACCTAGACACAAGTCTTGATCTTGAAGTCTTCCCTTTAAGTCTTCTCATCTTCTTGACTTGGTCCAAATACAATTCACCGAGCTCATCTCTAGATGTGTTCTTGATGCATAGGCTCGTGAATCAACCGGTGCTAGCTTCCAACTTGTCTTTAAATCCTTTGTTGAAGCTCCACACCTACTAAGATCTTGATAATGAATCTGTCACTAATTAACACAAGATCATTAGTAATCATAACTTCATGAGTTGATCATCATCAAAACTAAGGTGATAGGCCTTGGGCCAACATTTACTTAATCTCGGATTTACTGTCATTTTCCTTATATTACTTGTCATTTCCTGGACCTGCATGCCTGGACCACATCACTTGATCATGTACACGTGTGCCTGTTATGCACGCCATTTGGCATTATAATATGTACTCGTTGGGGTTGCTAACAACCCTAGATTCTCATGTCCAGATCCTGGAGTCTAGACCGTGTTGATCTTGTTGTAGCCGATCAGAGTGCGTAGCGGATCCTCCCGTGGTGATCGAATTTCAGCAGAAGCTCGGACACTGCCATAGTTCTTCCTCCCAGATTCTCTCCTATTTGGCTTCCGAGGTCCCTCTTGCCGTATCGTGAGCATCTCTCAGTTTTTATTATGCATATCCGTTTATGTATTGTACTTTTGTAATTTCTAGTGATGTAATATTCCTGTAATATTGTGTCACTTTCTATGATAACCATTTACTTGTACTATTCTGTTGGAATGTATATTAACACTGTGCTTCCGCCTCTGATTCTTGCCTGTACTGAAGCTTAGCGTATATACGTGGGGGTAATTTCGACCTGCATATATACGTTGTAGTGGCGTCCCCCTACCCGCCGGGTCGGGGCATCACAACTGCAATAATACTGGGATGCGGGATTCAATCCTCGCATCTCGGTCTTTGCAGTGATGTTGAGATGCGGGTTTCAACCCTCAGGTCTTGATGCTGCACTGATGGCGATGACTAGCCCTGCGTCTAGAGTTTGGATTTTACTTTTTGATGACTTATCTTCAGTGATTTTTAGATAGCATACAGAGCCCCCTCCAAAGTTTTCAATATTCCGTGGTTGACTAGGACAGATTTGAAATACTTTGGACTCTGGTTGAATATATACTTCTCTTGATTAGACTGATAATCGTTTGAGATACTCTTAGCTGATCGCATCTGGAGTATGGTCTTCGTGAGTGTACTGTAAACCCTTTGAAGCCGCCAGAAATGATCGTGACGAGTGTCTACATACACAGTCCAGACCTCCTCAGTGCTCTGAGCTGGTTGTTGGTGTACTTTAAACCAGTGGTGAACAGTCGTCTGCTTGTGCCAGCATACTGTTGAACTGATTGCAAAGCAAAGAATAAATGTATGTCTTATACACGCAGGGGTCATATTGCTTTCGAGACGCAGTCTTTACTCGTTTTCATAGAGTACGACCATGAACAACTCAGGCTGAACTGAGTTCTTGACCAAGACGTGGCTCTCATTTGTAGTGGAGACACGGTTATGGGAAACGCGACTCTGACTCACTAATGGAGACGTCGTTCAGGCTCACCAAAGAAGACGCGCGTAACTTTCTTTTTGATAAGGACGCGGCTCTGGCTTAAAGACAAAGAGGGGTTATTCTGAGACGTGAATTGTGTTCTTCGTAAAGGGAACGCGACCCTCATACTTATAGAAGGACGCGGATCCATGGACGCGTCCCTTGGTTTCAGGATGAAGAATTCAAGACTTAGTGGAGATGCAGTCTTGGGCTCCTCAAGACTGACGCACGGATCTCAGCTAGTTGATGCAGACGCGACATTTACTCAATAGAGACGCGGCACTGGTCCCCTGATAGGGCACAAACTCAGGCTGTACTGAGTTCATGATAGGGATGTGACGTTCATCTTACAGTAGAGGTGCAGTTTTGGGCTCCTCAAGAGCGACGTGCAGGATTCTGCTGGTTATTGAGGACGCGGGCTCCAGGACGCAGCCTTTAAATCTCGCAAGTTGACGTGAACTCAAGACACAACCCCGAATGGACCCAATTCGCTGAGGAGACACAGCTTTGAACCACTCTAGGAGACGCGACTGTGGATCTTTTAGCAGGAATGAAAAGAACGCAGCCTTCGGGTTCATGAAAGGATGCCGATTTTAGGACGCGACCTTTGAGTCTGCACTTGACGCAACCTCCTAAGCGTCACATGAAACCCGTCTTAAAGATCTGGCTGGACCTTTAAATGCCAAGTCGGCATTGACGATTGGGGACTTGTGTCCTCCGATGTTTCCCAAAGCGGCAATCCACGCGTCAGCTCCTTATTGGGCTTTGACGTTCGTGCAGGAATTAAGGCTAATGGCTCTGATTTTTACGCCATTAATTGTAAGCCTCATGGCTTGCCTATAAATACGCCTCATCTTCTTAACAATCTGTTACTTAGACTGTTTCCCTTAAGAGCATGCACTCTGAGGGTCTTTGTCTTGACTTATTTTTCTTTTCTTCAAGGGGATGTGTTCCAATGGACAGCAAGAACTCAAAACTTTCATTCTTTCCTTTAATCTTTTCTAGAGATTATCACTGTCAAGTGATTAGTCCCTTATTTTGCATAATTTTCATCACATTCTCATATAATTTCATGTAAAATTCTGCTAATAAAACCTTGCTTGATCCTAGGTCTATGGTGTGCAAATGAAGAAGAAGACCTAAATCACCATTTAATTGGTGATTAAAGGCCTACCAATTAGCCATTGATTTTAGAGTGAATGATTTGTCATCCCAGGGTGTCAATTCGCGAATCCAGGAGATCAAATGGACAGGAGACAGTCTGCAGCACGCTGCCCAAACGCTAGCGCGCGAGCCCTATCTTAGCCGCGAAAACGTGGCTAGGGCCGCGTTTTCGCTGTCATCTTAGCGCGCGTGTGCCAGTGCTTTTGGGCATGGGTCACCCACTGACCCCCTTTTCCCCTGGTGCCTATAAATACCCCCAAGGGTCTTCAGTTGAAGCAGATCCAGAGAATAGAGTTGTAATTTTTGTTTTGTTGCTTGGAATTGTAGTTGCTTTAGTTTGCTTCTTCTAGTTTTAGCTTTAGCCATTAGAGTGAAAGAGAGAGAGTGTGTGTAAGTGTTGTATTTGAAGGGTGACAAGCTAATACAAGTACTACTTCTCTTCCTTCTTTCCATTTACTTGTCTTTGCCATTTACTTTTACTTCCTTGTTGTAGTGTAACTTCCTTCTTCTTCACTTCTTTTCTTTTACTTTGTTGTAGTGTAACTTCCTTTCCTTAACTTCCTTTCTTTAACTATTCTTTTTTTTTTTCTTGTAGTGCAACTCCCTCTCTCCACTTCTTTTCCTTTGTTGTTTCTTTTACTTTTATGGCTAACTAACTTTTCATTAGTATGGCTAACTAACTACTAACCCACTAATTTCTAACACTTGATTGATAACCCATATGAGTCAATAGTGTCAAACAAGCCTTGTGCAAATAAGAGTTATGGCATCTTAAGAAGAGGGTTCTAACTCTAATTTACCTACCAGTATTTACTTTCTTGTATTTCATACTTAATGAGTTTTTGATGACCTATGGGTTGTATACTTTACTTGTTATTGTAAGTTAGAGACTTTTCTTTTTAACTCTGCTGATACATTAGTGCACTCGTGTCCTCCCTTATTCTCGCCTTCTATTGGATCTTGATAAGGGAATGTCTGAGTTTTTGCCGTGTAAAGCTAAGTTTTAGAATGAACTTTCACTCAATTTTCACGTGAATAGTTCCAATGCAAAAGGGTTGTGTTCACCTATGATCCATCGTGAGGCTATCTTCCAAAAGTTAGAAATTAGTGGGAGCACTTAGTAGAAAGTTAGCCATGCATTTTTACAACTAAGAAAAAAATCTACTTTTGCAAACCACTAAAACATTTTCCAACAATTCTTAAAAACAACTTGTTTTCACTTTTCAATTCTTTATTTGAAAACAAGAACTTTCTTTCTTCTTGAACTTTGAAGCCGCATAAAGTTTTCATCGCTCTCTCTCCTTGTGGATACGGCCCGTATAGCCACTTCGTTACTACGGAAGAATCGCAAAAGCAGTAACATCAACCCACACTCTTTTTACATATTCTTGTACTTGCTTTCTGCGGATCAAATTTTGGCGCCATTACCAGGGAGGGAACGGTTTTGTTGTTCAATACTAAAGATTGTTCTTTATTTTTATGTGTAGGCGAAGTACCAAGGAGCTCACTACAATGGGAAGCGAAGGAGGTGGCCAAGGACACTGCGCGAGGATTCATTTGCCCTCGGGAAAATTCGTGTAAAAGCGAGTTTTTCGATTGAAGTACTAACAAACTCATTTGTAGGGTTGCCGAAAGCCGCTAAAAAATTTGCTTTCTAAATTTTTTAGTTTCCTTGGATGCTTCACCTTTATGCATGTATAATAAACTCAACAGAAATTAACTTGTTGCTTAATTAAAATTTGGATTAGACTTTGCATTTAGAGCACGTGTCTATTTCAATTCATTTCAATGTCTATTAAAGAGTGTGTGCATTCATATAGAATAGGATCAATATTTTGAAGTGATTTACCACTTTGAATGTTAACTTGTTGTGAATAAACTGCACACTTGCACAATTGACATTAAGAGCAAAACCTAAATAAACAAGATAAGGTAGGGATTTTATCACCCTTCGTTAGCCCAAAAACCATCTCCAAATACACTCACACTATCTCAAGCCTTAACTAAAATTAGATGTTGGCCCTAGGGACATCTCGGACTCACTAAGAGGTTAACTGAGGTTAGAAATTGCAAGAATTTACTCCTGCAAAATCGGCGTCTAAGGAAAGTGGATTGAGAGGTAAAGCCTCGAAAACTCCGTGGTTTGGTGTAATTAGGCCCGTGGCTCCGCCCGGATACCTCCCCCCAAGCTTTGCCCTTTCCTGGCCGATTAGTTTGTAGTCGAGTTCCTGCAACAACCTTCCCCGGAGAATCAACCAGTTAGGAGTCGTCTAGGTCCAGGTACCTTAGACTAAGGCTTGTGATTGTTTTTCTTTCTTTTGTTTTTTTTCTTTTTCGATTGTTTGTTGTCTTCACGTTGTTTGTGGTGTGCTGCATGCAAGAGTGGGTGAGAGATCCGTTAACTTCCAAACTAATAAGAAACACTTCTTTACCATTGCATCCAGAACCGGTGATGGCGTCACTTCTGGATAGATTTTACCCGATCAGAACTTCACTTCCATCCCTCATAAAACTTCCTGAAGCAAACAGAAATAACTTCGAGTTAAAACCTCAATTCATTAACACTCTTCCTAAATTTTATGGTTTAGAATCAGAGGACGCATATTATTTGTTAGGGAATTTGAAGAAGTGGGCCTCATGATGCGTATACCCCAGCTAGGAGACGATGCCGTTAGGTTACATTTCATCCCTTTTTCCTAAAGGACCTAGCTAAGAAATGGTTGTACAGCTCGGCAGTAGATTCAGTCACGATCTGGGATGATTTCGTCAAGGCCCTCTTGAAGAAATTCTACTCAATTCACAAAATTGCTCTCATTAGGAAGAACATCATGCAGTTTAGGCAAGAACCGAGCGAACCATTTTGGAGATACTTTGAGCGATTCAAAGATCTCTTAGCTCAGTGCCCTCATTATGGTGTGGAGAAATGGCGTCAGTGCCAGATTCTCTATGGTGGTCTAGATTATCAGACGAAGACCCTGTTAGAAACGATGTGTCAGGGAGGGTTCTTGCAGAAGGATGAGAATCAGGGGTGGGATTTATTTAAGGATTTAGCTGAGAAAATCCTGCAATGGGAGCCAGGCTTGGAGAAACCTAAGAATTCTCAATCTATAACTTCAAGAGGAAGGCTCCTATCTCTAGAATCATCCATAGCTGCCGAGACTAAGATTGCTACCCTAATGAGAAGGATAGAGGCTCTGGAAACTAAAGAGCCTGCCAATGTCAACCAGATCAACCCACCACCAATTCACAATCCGGGCTGTTCGTACTGTCAGACACCAAACCAAGTCTTTGAAGAGTGCCATATTTTTCATGCCCAGCAAGTGCCACCGGAACACCTGAACGAGGCTTACTCATGGCCGCCTTACAATCCCTACTCCCAAACATACAATCCGGGTTTGATGAATCACCCTAATTTCTCCTGGGCCTCAAACAATCCTCCCAGGCCTAATTTCTCTAACAATTTTCACCATCCAAACCCTTACCACCTTTTCCCAGTCAAGCCCCATCTTCCTCCTCCCAAAGCTCACCAATGGAAAAGAAAATCAGTAAATTGGAGGATAGCATTGAAGCTTTCATGAAGTCCCAAACCACTTTTATGCAAAATCAGGGACAAACTCTGAACAATCATTCACAGGCTATATCGAGATTGAAAATACAGATGAGCCAGTTAGTAGCTCCCTAAGTGAAAGACGAAAAGGTACTTAGCCTAGTCGCCGCTAGTTAACCCAAAAACCTTCAATCAAGCATATGAATTCAGGATCCATCGATTAACCAATGCAATGTTGTTCACACACTGTGATATGGAAAGAAGATAGACAACCAGGTCTACCAACATAAAAGTCTAGTCCATCCTGATCTCACTCCAGCCTCCACCTCTACTAGTTCCTCCCTATCAGCTCCACAAACATCTAACGAGGACAAAGCTGCTGAACAAGTTCATAATCCTGTAGCACCCTTCCCAATAGGCTTAAGAACAACAATAAGAATATCCATATGGAGAAAATGCTAGAGATGTTCAACCAGGTCAAATTGAATGTGCCACTTCTTGACGCTATCCAACAAGTCCCAGCTTATGCCAAATTTCTTAAGGATATGTGTATGAAGAAGAGAAAGACCAATGTGCCCAAGAAAGTGTTCTTAGCAACCAATATAAGCAAAATTCTATCTGGTCCCATTCTGGTAAAATACAAGGATCCCGGATGTCCCACCATTTCCTACACCATAGGACAGACCAAAATCAGTAGAGCACTTCTTGACCTGGGAGCAAGTATCAACTTGCTACCTCTCTCAGTATACCAGCAATTGGGTTGGGTGAGCTAAGCCCAACTCGAGTAACAATTCAGCTAGCTGACCGATCTGTGAAGATCCCGAAGGGGGAAATCACAGACGTGCTTATCCAGGTCAGGGATTTCATTTACCCTGTTGGCTTCATTGTGCTTGAGACCCAACCTGTGTCCAATCTTAGGTCTCAAACTCCCGTCATCTTAGGGCGTCCATTCCTTGCTACAGCTAATGCCATAATCAACTCTAGGAATGGGTCCATGCGATTGACTTTTGAAGACATGATGAAGGAAGTCAATGTCTTCAATCTTGGAAGACAACCTAGGGATGTCAATGATCAGAACGTTTGAGGTCAATTCTATTGAAAACCTGACCAGTGAGCATAAGGAAAGCATAGAGACAGCAACTGAGGCAGAGTTTGATCTGGAGTCTGAGGATTTTAATCTAGACCAGATCGTAGATTCAGCAGTGGATTGGGCATCAAGCTCAAGTGTACCTCATCATAGGATTGAAAACCCAGAGATTGCCTCCAATGAAGTAACACCTTCCCTAGAGCTAAAAGCCTTGCCTGAACACCTCAAGTATGCCTACCTAGGTAGAAAGGACACCTTGCCAGTCATCATAGCATCCCACCTGACTGAGCAACAAGAGGACAGCTTAATGTCTATTCTGAAAAGACATAGGGAAGCCATTGGATGGATGATGAAGGACATCAAGGGAATAAGTCCAGCCATAGTGCAACATAGAATCCATTTAGTCAATGAAACAATCCCTAGGAGGGACCCAAAACAAAGGCTTAACCCTTTCATGCAAAAGGCAGTTAAGGCTGAAATTCTAAAACTATTAGATATAGGATCATTTATCCCATTTCTGATAGCCAATGGGTTAGCCCTATTCATGCGGTCCCAAAGAAGGCTGGCTTTACGGTGATAAAAAATGAGGAAAAAGAGTTGGTACAAACATGACTGCCTACCAAGGTTCGTGTTTGTATCGACTATAAGAAGTTGAATGCAGCTACCCGGTAAGACCACTTCCCGCTACTCTTCATCGACAAAATGCTTGAGCGTTTGGCTGGACATGAGTACTACTGCTTCCTCGATGGATACTTGGGATACAATCAAATCCCCATTGCTGCAGAAGACCAGGAAAAGACGACGTTCACTTGCACATTCGGAACCTTCGCTTACGACGCATGCCCTTTGGATTGTGCAATGCTCCCGCAATATTCCAACGATGCATGCTTAGTCTTTTCTCCGATATGGTAGAATGTTTTTTTGAGATTTTCATGGATGACTTCTCCATCTACGGAGATTCACTTGATCAGTGTCTTCATCACCTAGAGCTACAGAGATGCAAGGAGAAGAACCTAACTCTAAACTGGGAAAAATGTCACTTCATGAGACAGGGGATTGTCTTAGGCCATGAGATTTCGAGGAGAGGCATAGAAGTGGATAAGGCTAAAGTAGAAATGATTGCTAAGCTTCCACCACCCAAAAGCATCAAGGATATTAGATCCTTTTTAGGGCATACTGAGTTCTACGACGGTTCATTAAGGTATTTAGCAAAATCGCGATGCCCTTAACCAACCTGCTCGCTAAGGACGTGCTCTTTAATTTCAATGATGAATGTTTCAAGTCATGGGGGAAGCTTAAGCAAGAACTTATTTCGGTGCTTATTATTTCTGCTCCTAATTGGGCACAGCCATTTGAAATCATGTGTGATGCATCTGATTTTGCTATTGGCGTGTTCTAGGATAGCGCATCGATAATAGGCAGCATGTGATTTACTATTCGAATAAGACCTTGAATGATGCCCAACAGAATTATACAACGACTGAGAAGGAATTCTTGGCCGTTGTCTTTGTGTTAGAAAAGTTCCGGCCTTACTTGTTAGGTTCGAAGACGGTGATTTTTATGTCACTCGGCTCTTAAATATCTCATGACCAAAAAGGAAGCAAAAGCCCGACTGATTCGGTGGATCCTTTTGCTTCAATAATTTGACTTAGAAATCTGAGATAAACGAGGTATAGAAAATGAAGTCGCTGATCATCTCTCATGAATTCCGAATGCACCAACCATCTAAGCTCCGATCAACGAGGATTTCCTAGACGAGCACATCCTAGCCATTCTTAAGGAACCCCGGTATGCGGACATTGTTAATTACCTAACCACGGGAAAATTACCCGCTGACTGGACAAAGCAAAACCAATACCTCTTCTTTATCCGAGTACGGTACTTCTTTTGGAAAGAACCGTATCTTTTTAAGCATTATCCCAACAAAATTATTAGACGATGCATACCAGAGGAGGAACAGAGGAGTGTGCTCAGCTTTTGCCATGACCTTGCATGCGGAGGACACTTCGGTCGCCGTAAGACTGCAGAGAAGGTTCTACAAAGAGGGTTCTACTGGCCCACTTTGTTCAAAGACTCGTATCATTTTTGCAAGTCATGCGCAAATTGTTAGAAAATTGGGAAAATTTCAAGAAGAGACATGATGCCCCTAAACCCGATCCTTGAAGTTGAAATTTGGATGTTTGGGGTATCGATTTCATGGGGCCATTCCCAATTTCTTCGGCAACTAGTTCATTTTAGTTGTTGTAGATTATGTATCTAAGTGGATAGAAGCTGTGCCAACTAACACGAATGACAACAAAGTGGCTATCAAATTTCTCAAAGAGAACATTTTCTCCCGATTTGGCACCCCTAGAGCGATAATTAGTGATAATGGATCGCATTTCTCTGCAACACAGTTTTTGAAGCTCTGATGCGAAAATATTTCATCAATCACAAGTTATCTACTCCGTATCATCTCCATGACAATGGGCAGGTCGAAGTCACCAACCGACAGATCAAGCTCATTCTAGAAAAGACTATCGGACAAAACTGAAAGGATTGGTCAGTTAAGCTCAATGATGCATTGTGGGCTTACCGCACTACTTTTAAGACAGTTCTGGGGATGTTTCCTTAAAGAATCGTATTTGGCAAAGCCTGTCATCTGCCAGTAGAGTAAGAACACTAGGCCCTCTGGGCTATTAAGCAGCTCAATTTTGATTTGAGTAAGGCCGGTGAGCTAAGGAGACTGCAGATTTTAGAATTAGAGGAGATGCGGAATGAAGCCTATGAGAATGCTCGAATCACCAAAAGCAGAACAAAACTTTTTCATGACCAGATCATAACCCGGAAAAACTTTGCCCCGGGAGATAGGGTTCTGCTGTATAACTCTAGGTTTTATATTTTTGCGGGGAAGCCGAAAAACTCATTGGTCGGGACCGTTCATTGTGCGCACTTTTTTCCCACACGGTGCTGTGCTTATTGCAGACCCTAAAAACAACACGGAATTCAAAGTGAATGGGTAAAGACTGAAGCCCTTCTTGACCACTAAGCTTATGACTCCAGATGATAGTGTGCTGACTCTTTTTGCCTCGTCATACACCTAACCATAACAAATAAATAAAAAAACAAAAAAACAAAAAAACAATAAAAAATTGTTTATATGCTTACCCCTTCTACATTCTTTTTGACATTTCTTTAGCCTATTCGGACTTGGCCGGCCCAAGTCTACGGAAACGGTGACATCATTTCTTCCCTATTTATTGCATTTGCATTCCATATGCGTGCATTGAGGACAATGCATTAGATAGGTGTGGGGGGGGTGCTAACACTTTTTCTTTTCCTTTTTTTCTTTCTTTTTCTTTCAAAAGAAAGATAAAAAAGAAAAAGAAAAATCTCCAGATTGAAAAGAAATTTCATACTCTTTATAAAAATAGCAAAAGATTATAGGAATTACGGGAACCTTATTAATGAATATTTATTTTTGCCTAAATAAATAAGAAAGATTGGTTTGGCTAAAAAGTTAGAAGGGATAAGGAAAATAACTCATACCGTTTATTTAGCCTTAGTAGAATATGCATAACCCACACACACATGCTTGGGATTTAGAGACACAACTCTAAAAAAAAGCTGGATAATTGTGCCTCAAGAAGCATGATTACTCATGCCAAAAAAAACAAAAAACAAAAAAAAATTCTATGTATAAATAAATCTTGATTTCGTGGCCTACTCCACTTGCATATTTGACCTGAAGGGTGTTTTTCTACCGGTGCCCTAAGACTATATGGTTTGGGAGTCATCGGTTTGATATGTGTTACATAAGTGAAGTAGAAAGCCTAATGAAACCAAGAATAATAAGTAAATATTTATACAATTAAATGATATTCAAAGTTGAGTTGAAAAATCCCAAGCACAGCACACTTACACATTATGCATATCTATCTAAAGTAAAATAAAAGAATGAGCTAGAAGTATAAGATCCTCTCTAAATTTAAAGAAAAATCATAGTTTCTTCTTTTATGAAGGCTAAAATATAAGAGGACTTATGAGAGTTAAACCTAATTCTTATATCATTCGGTCATTTTTACTTAGGTGCTTGAAAGTTCTTTTTCATGACAAAATTTTTTCTAACAACTAACTTCTTTTCTTTACTTACTAGATTTTGTGGGTGCAATCTGCTAAAAACCCTCAGGAGACAGCACTCCTCCTTTAGGGAAAACCTAGAGGTTTAAAGGCTTGTTTCACATATTCAGTGCAATCGCGTCACCTGCGAAAGTGATATAATAATTTTCTTATTTTTATTTTGCTCGGATCGAGCAAAAAGATAAGTATGAGGGTGTGATTAGTCTCTAATTTTGTATAATTTAATTACATTCTCATATTTATTTCATGTAAAATTCTGCTAATAAAACCTTGCTTGCTTGATCCTAGGTCCATGGTATGCAAATGGAGAAGAAGACCTAAATTACCATTTAATTGGTGATTAAAGACCTACCAATTAGCCATTGACTTTAGAGTGAAGATTTTGTCAGCCTAGGGTATCAAATCGCGAATCCAGGAGATCAAATGGACAGGAGACAGTTTGAGCAGCACGCTGCCCAAACGTTGGCACATACAGCCCTGTCTTGGCCGCGGAAACGCGGCAAGTGCCGCGTTTTCGCGGCCTTCTTGGCACGTTGGCGCCAGTGCTTTGGGGCATGGGTCACCCACTAACCCCCTTTCTCCTGGTGCCTATAAATACCCCAGAGGTCTTCAGTTGAAGCAGATCCAGAGAATAGAGTTGTAATTTGTGTTTTGTTGCTAGTAATTGTAGTTGCTTTAGTTTGCTTCTTCTAGTTTTAGTTTTAGTCATTAGAGTGAAAGAGAGAGAGAGTGTGTAAGTGTTGTATTTGAAGGGTGACAAACTAATATAAGTACTACTTCTCTTCCTTCTTTCCATTTACTTGTCTTTGCCATTTACTTTTACTTCCTTATTGTAGTGTAACTTCCTTCTTCTTCACTTCTTTTCTTTTACTTTGTTGTAGTGTAACTTCCTTTCTTTAACTTTTCTTTTTTCTTTTATTTTCTTGTAGTGCAACTCTTTCTCTCTCCACTTCTTTTCCTTTGTTATTTCCTTTACTTTTATGGCTAACTAACTTTTCATTAGCATGGCTAACTAACTACTAACCCACTAATTTCTAACAGTTGATTGATAACCCACATGAGTCAATAGTGTCAAACAAGCCTTGTGCATGTTGGAACTTATTTCGATGAAGACGTTTGTGAAGATCAAATTCATTTGGAGCTCTAACAAATGAAGAATCAAGAGTCCTACATGATCAAGTGTGCCAAGGAGAGTTGATAGAGTGTGGTTTGTAAATATGAAATAGCATGTAAAAGCCTTGACACAAATATACACTTCCTTGGTCTATTAGTCGACTTGAAGTCCATTATAAGTTGACTAACCAATGTGTAGTCGACTAACCCAGTTACCCAAGTCGATTAATCCTGTGTCCTGAATTTAACCCAACTCTCTGTTTCTTTATTAGTTGACCGACAGTAAAACCAAGTCGACTAATACATCTTGTAGTCGACTAATAAGAGTCCCCTAGTCGACTAATCCTTGGTTCAAGTCGACTAGTGTTTGTTGCAGTCGACTTGAAGTAGTTATTCTGAAACTGTTCTTCCAACGGCCACTGACCTAGTCGACTTATAGTCAAACCTAGTCGACTAATAGAAGGAATTTTGCCTAGATTAGTCGACTAACTCTATGGGCAAGTCGACTAATAGGCAGTTCTGACTGTTGGACAGTTTCTGACTGTTGGTCTTTTGTGCAACGTTTTCCAACGTTCATATCATCTGAAATTGCACCAATAACTCCCTAACTAACCCTAGTCTTCAGCTATAAATAGGGAAGTTATACCAAGGGCCAATTACCAAGAGATTTTATCAGTTTTCCAAAGACAAAAATCTGCAAACCTGAAAACTATTTTTCCCACTTCAGTTCTTCACCAAAAGACATTTCCATTGTGAAGATTCTCTGAAGTTCTTGTTTCCTATACTGGACCTTGTCCACATACACATTCAGTACCAAGGCTATAGGAAAAATATTGTAATTCTCAAAGTGATCATTGTACACGAGAGGCTTTTGGTTGTAGAGGCAAGTTGTACAAGGTGAAGGTATTCTCTTGGTGGAAGAGAAGGTGTATACATTTGGTCAGGGCGGAAGGGGATTGTCAAGTGGTGTACGTGGTGTATTGATTTTGGGTTGCAAAATCAAGGTTAAAGGAAAATCTCAAGCGGGTGGCTTGGGGACTGGATGTAGGTCACAAGGACCGAACCAGGATAAATCTCTTTGTTTGCGTTTGTCAACTTTTCTGAGATTTGATTTTCCTTATTGCAAGTTATTTATTTTATTAACGATTAATCCTTCTTGTTTAGTTTGTGTTGACTTGTGTGTTTTAGATCATAGTTGCCAACAGAGATAATTCCGCATTTATCAATATCTCGGGGACCAACATTTGGTATCAGAGCAGGCCTCACATTTCATACCCTGAACCGGCGTATACGCTCTGATCCTACATTTGGTATCAGAGCGAGTACAAGTCAACAACAAGGATGGCAACGGAGTTCTCATCATCCCAATTCAAAGAAGGACATTCTACACAACGTCCACCGCTATTTGACGGAACCAACTACAACTATTGGAAGTGTAGAATGAGGATATACTTGCAGTCACTCAACTACGACCTTTGAAACATCATAGAAGCATCATACACTAAGTCCACAACCAACTACAACGCTTGGAGTGAAGATCAAAAGAAGAACGCGAACCTTGACGCCAAAGCGATGAACGCTCTATTCTGTGCCCTAACCAAAGAAGAGTTCAACCGTGTTTCAACAGCAACTTCTGCACATCAAATATGGCATACTCTTCAGGTAACACACGAAGGCACTAATAAAGTTAAGAAATCTAAAATATCTGTTCTTATCCACAGGTTTGAGTTATTCAAAATGGAGGAGAATGAAACCATATCCGAGATGGTTACAAGATTCACCGACATCACCAATACATTAGCATCCCTTGGAAAGGACTACACCCAAGTTGAAAGAGTTCGAAAGATCCTTCGTGCACTCACACCAGAATGGGAGAAGAAGACAACCGCCATTGAAGAGGCGAATGATCTCTCAACTATGACATTAGAAAACCTAATCGGTAATCTAATGGCATATGAAGTGCAGTTAGAAGAAAGAAAGAAGGACCAAGAGAGACAACACCGCTCAAAGAAGAAAGAACTTGCCTTCCATGCATCTTCCGACACGGACAAATATGACGAAGAGGAGATGGCAATGCTCTCAAAGAAATTCAGGAAATTTCTAAAGTAAGGTAAATTCAAATGCTTTAATTATGATAAAACCAGGTCATATGAAGATGGATTGTCCTTTGATTAAGAAGAAAGATAAGTACAAGAGTAAGAAGTTCAGAAAGAAGAAGAACTACGAAGCATCATCAAAATACAGTGATTCATCTTCATCTGATGAAGAATCCGCTGAACGTGTCAACCTATGTTACATGGCACTTGAAGATGATGAGGTATCATATTCTGAACTCTCTGATGCTTTCATGAATTATTTCTTGATCTGAAAAATGAAAAACTAAAAAATAAAGTTTTGTCAAAAGAAAATGAGAAACTTTTAAAGGAAAATTCATGTTATGCATTACAATGTTCATCTATAAATTCTCAACAACAAGATGAGTTTGAAAAAGTCATATCATCTTTGAAAATTGAAAATGAGAAATTTATAAAAGAGAACATTTTTCTGAAAAAGGAAACTAAGTCTTTGAATGAAAGGATTTCTATATTGGATAAAGACATGTTAGTTTTCAAAAATAAATATGAAGATCTTTTGCAAAATGTGACTAAGTTTAATAAAGGAAAAGAAAATTGAATGCTTTATTATCTTTTCAGAAATTGTCACATGATAATCATGGTATTGGATTTATTGCAAAATCTTCATGTTATAGTAATCCATATAGTTACTTTGTAAAAAGAAAGCCTAAGAAAAGTAAGTTTATATGGATTCCTAAAAAATTTAAGTTTTCATGATAAAAATACATATATTGCATCATATATTCATGATATTTGTGATTCTTGCAACTATGTGTATATTAACAGGTGGAAACTAAATTCTAAATGGATTTGGACTCCTAAAGGTTAAATATGTTTTGTTATGTTTGGTACCATCTAACGTTTATCTTGCAGGTACCATATAAAAATTGATAAAGAACAATTATATATATGTGTACTAATATATTTGTTGCAGGGGGAGAACAAAGTATTTCTCTATTTGTTATAACCCAATTTTTGCAGGGGGAGGAAAATATAACATATCTTCTGCAGGGGGAGGACTTGTGCACACAAAGCGTCATCATCAAAAAGGGGGAGAATGTTGGAACTTATTTCGATGAAGACGTTTGTGAAGATCAAATTCATTTGGAGCTCTAACAAATGAAGAATCAAGAGTCCTACATGATCAAGATGTGCCAAGGAGAGTTGATAGAGTGTGGTTTGTAAATATGAAATAGCATGTAAAAGCCTTGACACAAACATACACTTCATTGGTCTATTAGTCGACTTGAAGTCCATTATAAGTCGACTAACCAATGTGTAGTCGACTAACCCAGTTACCCAAGTCGATTAATCCTGTGTCCTGAATCTGACCCCAACTCTCTGTTTCTTTATTAGTCGACCGACAGTAAAACCAAGCGACTAATACATCTTGTAGTCGACTAATAAGAGTCCCCTAGTCGACTAATCCTTGGTTCAAGTCGACTAGTTGTTAGTTGCAGTCGACTTGAAGTAGTTATTCTGAAACTGTTCTTCCAACGGCCACTGACCTAGTCGACTTATAGTCAAACCTAGTCGACTAATAGAAGGAATTTTGCCTAGGTTAGTCGACTAACTCTATGGCAAGTCGACTAATAGGCAGTTCTGACTGTTGGACAGTTTCTGACTGTTGGTCTTTTGTGCAACGTTTTTCAACGTTCATATCATCTGAAATTGCACCAATAACTCCCTAACTAACCCTAGTCTTCAGCTATAAATAGGGAAGTTATACCAAAGGCCAATTACCAAGAGATTTTATCAGTTTTCCAAAGCCAAAAATCTGCAAACCTGAAAACTGTTTTTCCCACTTCAGTTCTTCACCAAAAGACATTTCCATTGTGAAGATTCTCTGAAGTTCTTGTTTCCTATACTGAACCTTGTCCACATACACATTCAGTACCAAGGCTATAGGAAAAATATTGTAATTCTCAAACTGATCATTGTACACGGGAGGCTTCTTGGTTGTAGAGGCAAGTTGTACAAGGTGAAGGTATTCTCTTGGTGGAAGAGAAGGTGTTCTCTTGGTGGAAGAGAAGGTGTATACATTTGGCAAAGGAGATTTGTCAAGTGGTGTACATGGTGTATTGATTTTGGGTTGCAAAATCAAGGTTAAAGGAAAATCAAGCGGGGTGGCTTGGGGACTGGATGTAGGTCACAAGGACCGAACCAGGATAAATCTCTTTGTTTGCGTTTGTCAACTTTTCTGAGATTTGATTTTCCTTATTGCAAGTTATTTATTTTATTAACGATTAATCCTTCTTGTTTAGTTTGTGTTGACTTGTGTGTTTTAGATCATAGTTGCCAACAGAGATAATTCGCATTTATCAATATCTCGGGGACCAACAGTGCAAACAAGAGCTATGGCACTTAAAACGAGGGTTCTAACTCTAATTTACCTACAAGTATTTACTTTGTTATATTTCATACTTAATGAGTTTTTGATGATCTATGGGTTGTATACTTTACTTGTTATTGTAAGTTAGAGACTTTTCCTTTTAACTTTGCCGATACCGTTAGTGCACTCGTGTCTTCCCTTATTCTCGCCTTCTATTGGATCTTGATAAGGGAATGTCTGAGTTTTTATCGTGTAAAACTAAGTTTTAGGATGAACTTTCACTCGATTTCCATGTGAATAGTTCCAATGCAAAAGGGTTGTGTTCGCCTATGATCCATCGTGAGGCTATCTTCCAAAAGTTAGAAATTAGTGGGAGCACTTAGTAGAAAGTTAGCCATGCATTTTTACAACTAAGAAAAAATCCACTTTTACAAACCACAAAGCATTTTCTAACAATTCTTAAAAATAATTTGTGTTCGCTTTTCAATTCTTTATTTGGAAACAAGAACTTTCTTTCTTCTTGAACTTTAAAGCCACATCATGCTTCCATCGATCTTCCTCCTTATGGATACGACCCGTATAGCCACTTCTCTACAACAGAAGAATCACAAAAGCAGTAGTAACACCATCCCACACTCTTTTTATATATTCTGGTACTTGCTTTTTGCCGATCATCAGGTGTTCCAAGATCAAAAGGCATCGCTTTAA